>JACJUY010004078.1:5220-21893 GCA_014220935.1 Platorchestia sp. MABIK | reverse complement strand
ACAAACCGAGGCGCCGCTCAGTTGATACAAGGATGATCTGCTAATTCGAGAGGCCGACGTGACTTTGTATTTCAGTTCCTGTCTCATTTGGTTAATTTGTGTCTAATTACAAAATTCTCGTACAGCGACGATAGGCTTTATTGTTATGAAGCGAGAAGTCTAGGAAAATATTTGTGATTATCCACAATGATCCATAAGGAAAACATTATTGATTTTAAACTAATTTGCGAATGATTTTTTATGGTTCTACATGATTAGACAGAATATTTGATACTAACGAATAATTTGATATTTTAGTACGCAAGATAGTTATCACACAACTGTACTTTTATTTTAAGCGGCCACAAGCTGACTGGGGATCAACCAGTAGCAGATTTAGATGCTGCTTCTTGTTTTGAATTCATATTTTATTATGAATTCGTGTGTGAATTTTCGAAGCTGAAATATTTGTTGTGTTTGGCAGTAATGTGTTTCAAAAATATATTGAAGAACCTGTATTCATTAAGTTATTTTTGTTACCTTTATTTAAGATGATCAGCATATTTGGCATCCGTCAAAACCTTGAATTCCGTTATACCTATATTTCACAGTTTTGTAGTTTTGTTTGTGCACTAAGCTTTGTGTTTGAGTGTGAATTACAATTTAGAGTTCCGTGCCTGAAACGTGAACACGACACGCACAAGCGCAACAACCGCTGCCTGACGCCGGGGACACGTGGGTGCACAACCGCGTCAGGTGCGCGAGCCGAGGAGTGCGGGAGCCGCGGCCCCAACGACAAACTTGTGGGCAGACGAGCTCGTGTCAGCACCTAAACTGTGCACTTAGTGAAGCTTTTGTTGTGTTCCGTAGCTGAGAAATGTGCACTAAATAAACCTGCTTGCACACACGGAGTTTCGTTCCTTCCTCGTGTGATGTCTGCCAGCGTGTGATGCGCATGGAGTACTGAGTTACTTGCTGAGGAGTAGGTCACTCTAGATATTGATTTAATGATATCACAATGTCATTGGAAATATCTCATAAATTCGTAAATTCAATCTTATAAACATTTCCATCAAAAAAACTGGAACAAATTATCTCAAACTGAAAGATTTATCAATGAAATGATAAAGAAAAGATGAATTCACTCCGTGCGCTGAAGGAAATTCAGCATGAAACGATTAATTCAATTTTCAAAAAGTTCACTAAATATTTTTTCATCATAATACATAAATCTTGAATAAATACCAAACAAAAATCTGACTTTCTTTTTCAGCGATTGATCAAATAGACATATTTTCTATGTTAATATTGAAAAAACTTGTTCTCGAATTGATTTTTCCACAAGTATGCATTGGTGTAAACGCATGTACATCAAACCAGTAACAAAAGTATGACTAATATTGGTGGTCCAGCTGTGGGTGTGACACAATCATAAAGCGCAAATACACATTTCCACAAGCAAGAGTATGACTAAATCGCTACATTCGACTATATCGCTCGTGGCACGCACGAATTCCAACGCTTGCGAACGAAACCAGAGCTGAAGTTCTGCCAATTCCAACGTTGCAGGTTCAATATTGCAAGCATCCTCACACACACACCCGCACATCGCAACAGGTTTTGTTTGCGCTTCTGACAACACAATTATCGTTAACATTTTTTAGAATTTGAATCATAACTTATTACGAATGGCTATCGGATTTTTCACTAGTTCGGTCGAGTGGTGATTAAAAAAGGGGAAATTTTACGCGTAAAATATGTTAACTTTGATTTTGTAACACAAAGTGATTTTTATGTGGCTTTTTCTTACGAGGCGTTGTATTCACTTGCCACTCCGTTTGTTTGCTACATACAAATTTATGCCACCGATGGAGAGGAGCTCCATATGAGATCTCCTTTGTACTACCTTATATTAGGTCTCAAGTCTTCTTAATTTTTCTGGTAGTGATACCAGCGTATAGGTGGCCACGCACAGGCACACAGGCAGTCACGCTCAGGCACACAAATGGTTGGCATAATTATGCGTATACATTTGTAATTAGTTTGGGATGTACATACTGCAAACATAATCAATGAAAGTTACTTGATATGAAATTTGTTTCAACATTGAACATTAATTGATCATTTTGTTAATTGCACTAGTAAATATTTTAAAATTTGGGATCTTTTCCAGATAAGGCCCGCCACTTATGCAACTTATAAGTTCCACCATTTATAACTTTCAAAATAACGCTCCAATCGATTTCAAATCACTCTCGAAGGAAAGAATGTTTTAATCTTTCGTGTCAATTTGTAGTCGATAGGTGCATTACTTCAAAAGTTATTTCATTACTTCAAAAGTATATATTGTGATATATTTTAGTGAAGATATTGTAGTATATTCACTACACTAAATTGTTATATTAGTTGACCCCAGCTATAGCAGACTGTCAGTGCACCAACCTTTAAACAATTTCAACAATTTAAACAATTTATTTACCATAGGTGACACAGAGGTAGATAGTTTCTTAAGTCTAGTATAATGGTCAAACTATTTTCAGTTTTTTTGAGTGACCTCGATGCACTTCTGTTTGTGGTTTTTGAGCTATCCTATAATGCGATTGGCGCAAGTCGATAGTTTTGCAAACACACGTGAAAACTAATGACGTTTGTTGAAATTAATCACGCACGTCAACGAGAAAGTGAGAAACCAGATACGAGAAAACAGTGGAAATAAATATGTATACATATGCCACACGATGCATGAAAATTTATTATACTTCCTATTTAATTGTAATATTCTACGAGGAAAATTAATTCCGTTTAAGAATTGTTCAGAAAAAAATGAAAAATACGAAACAGCAAGATTTCCTAATGGTGAATCAAAGTCGCAGTGAAAAAGTTGCCTCTGAAATTGAATGAAAAAATCCTGAGGAGTCAGTAAGTAGTTGTTTGAATTCCGTTCGAGCTGTTGAATCTCTGCGTTCTGAAGGTAAAATTCTATTTTACAAACTATTAAATCAAGAAATAAATTCTCTACCAACATTTAATTTCACTACCTAACGATCTAAAGTTACAGATTACCTTGTGTTACTTCAACAACGAATGAAAATCTTCTGAGTTGCAAAAAGTGACTTCCAACATGTACAAAAAAATTCATTAGTTAAGTTTTTTCGCCTCGTTACAGAGCTGACAGAAATGAACGTCATGCAGTATGTTGACGCTAGAAATTTTCCGCCAGAACTCGACTTTTTCAACACACCTTCGCTAATAATTTTATTTACCATAAAAAGTGTCAGAGTGAGTTGGGAACTGCCCACCTGCCCTCACTCTTCAGGCACTCGTGCTTCATCTGATATTGGTGTGAGGAAAATATGCAGTGACACACGGAGAATGAGATGATTGTTCGATACATAAATGATGATCTTTTGATCGTTATATTATACCGGTAGTCCATTACCTTTGAAAAACACATCTAATCTTTTATATTCCTAGACATAGAACTGGTGCAGTCGAATTTTGCAACTTTTCTTTATATCTCTGTTTTCGTCATTACACGAGACTTTTTTTTTAGATTAACTTATTTTAGTTTCAGTGTTTAAAAATTAGTTCATGAAGATCGTATCGTGTATTTGCTTAACTTTAACACACAAATTCATAATATAAGTTCGTTACTATACATGCTAGCTAAAAAATCACATAAAGGTTCAAAATATTAGCTCAGAATCAGAGCATCACACAAGTGCACGATGAACAAGCTCATGCGTGTCCATGAGTCCAGTTAAACTCTATTTAACTCCAGCACAGTTCCTCATTTTCACCATCAATTATGTGTAATGATGATTACTGTGAAGACAAATGACACATGGAAACGAACCTTCGTGTCATCAACGATCACTCTCAGTTGCGTTTTGATGGAAAGGCTTCAAAGAAAACATGCGGGGAACTGTTGTGTGAATAATTTATCTGGATTGAGTTATATATTGCAGTATATATCAATGCCCAATAAAATTCTTACGCCTTCCCCTGAAAGATGGCTTGGGTTCGAATAAGTCAGCCCAGCTCTGTTGTGTGCGATCGTGTTCATCTCAACAGAGAGTAACTGGACGGCTGTTCTGGTGATTTTGTGCTGTGGCTCGCGCTATTAGAGGTATAATTTACTCCGGTCCTGGGTGTACATATGTTAAGAGAACTGAGCCATGCATCATCAGATCTGCTTTATTTCTAAGCTTAAAGCTTTATCATGTTCTGACTTCAGGATTATCTAACTCTTCTAACTCGCAATCCACAGAGAGCAATGATTCATATATGATCGATATTCATATCGATATATTAAATATGATAGATATTCATATGATTCAAATATGATCGATATTCATAATTTACATGTCATTATTTCTGATGGAGACAGTTCACAGAACCTTTGCATTCATTTGAAACCCGCGCATGTGTTTAGCCTTGGTCGAAATGAAGTGCAACTCTATGAGACTGATGAGTTAGTTTGGCCATCCCCACAATTATTTGACTCTTGCAACGAGGTTCGCAGTTCGGTAATCGATGTCAAAATTTATGATTCGTTTTGACGTAAGTAATAAAGGAGAGTTTTCAGAGGTCACGAAGTTAAAAAAAAACAAGCACATTAAGTTTTTCATTATTATGCTTTAAATGTGAAATTCGACTTGATGCTTGCCGTTTGAATCCTCTGTGGACAATTAAATGGTACAAATCGTGATCTGTTGTGTATACGTTGCAAAAGCAGGTCCTTTCCTCATTATGGTGAAAAGGTCTATGAAATGCAAACATTTTCCCATTTTACAAAAACTGTTATTGACTTTTCAAACACTACCATAAGTTTTGCAACATCAATAGATAAACCTGCCGTCCGACGAAACGGTGGGATCGCACCGAGGTCAAGAATTTCCTTGCTTTCACAACTGTTCATCAGCTGCGTCGTCATGTTGGGTCCATCCTTGTTAATAGTTCACGGTTATGACTCGGTCGCAGACGAACGTGAGGTAACAATGGAGCATTAATTGTGTAAAATGCAATACAAAAACAGTGCATCAATCAAACAAATCATTCTCTCAGTGAATTTGTTTGTTACCTTTTAAATTGTGCAATAGAGCTTCTGTCATAATCTACTTATATCTGTGGAAATAATGAGTAAAACCGACAACGTGAAGCTCTCTACGAGTGAACCAAGTTGTGCCATGCTCATGTCTCTAACTATAGACCTTTCTATAGTGTCGGTTTCCCTCAGTTTTACCCCATAGCAAGCCTGCACCCTCCCTCTCTTCTTTGCCGCACTCCACTGTCTGACCAATCACAATGTGGGAAGCCCTGACCTTCCTTGATCGGTGCACTTAAAGTATGCGAGGTCCTGAACTAACATGAGAAGTGATTATTTTCATTCTACCTCGTAACATTTTTGGTAATGCCCGACCTCCGTGCTACTCTTGTTCATCTTTTACGCGCCGAAAAAAAACATTCTACAGAAAAAAATTATGTTTCTAAATTTACTTTCTTTCCGGCACCAATGTTTTGAAGTGAACTATTTAAATAAGAAAAAGTGGAACATGAGAAGGTATAAAACATTTACATTCGTGAATGTCATAAAATATGCTTTCATTCATTGGGTTTGCCCTTTTTGAAACAATGACTTTCGATGATTTTACCAAATTAACCCAGGGAAACAAAGTCGTTCCGAACAAAGGAAAAGTCTGATAACTGAAAAATGATATAACTGCTCCGTGTGATACTCTCCTCTCCTCAACTTTCTCTTTGCATGAAACAAAATTAACCGGATGGACTCTCTCTCAATAATTCATTTGATGATTTTTTTCTATATTCTGTACGTAATCTCATTTTGTTAAATAATTGAAAAGCCCTTTGATCAGGGAGACACAGTTGGTTAACGAAAAATCACGACCGTTGTCGGAGCATCTCATAAAATGTGCGACCCAATCATCCAAAATGAGAAATTGTGTGCAACCAATGATATCAACCTGTCTCACTTGACACTCTTCATTAACAAAAAAAATGCACTGAGGCCATCAAATGTCACGAAGACCAAACCTCGCTAGAAAACGGTCATTGTTCTCACAAGGTTTTCTTCACTCTTTGGAGAAGATTTCAGATGACTATCACGAAATACTCGCGCACAAGTGAGTTTTTATTGAGGAAATTGGTATCAGAAAATCAGTTATTTATTTTAAAATAGCAAACGTTTATATCAAAATTACCCATGAAGCCTTCTTCACAATGCTTCGAACCATCACACCGAAGCACTTTGATGAAATGCATTTGTAGTTCTTACCGACTCGGAGAGAGCAATCGTGCTTTGGCATTTCTGTACTGAATCGGATTTACATTCTGTTACATATTATGGTATAGGAAAATATTTCTAGGACACAGCATTCCCGCTCGCCATCTTCGTCGGATGTTGTAATATTGTGAGCACTGGTTAATCTGGCGGACTTTTGGAACCAAAGACGTAAACTGGGGATAACCACACAAGGCCTTAACTTTTGCAATAGCTGAGAAAATCAGTTTTCATAGAGTTTTAACACTGCGTATATATTTTGAATGGAATAAACCCTACAGATATATTATGGAGCCTCAACAATGCTGGAGTCTGTAAAAATGTTCTATATTTTTGGAAAATCTGAATTTCAGCAGCCGGTGTTGTCTTCACACCGTCTCGGAAAGTGAAGCAAATTTTGTCATCCGGAAAACGATAAATGGCGTCGTGTCGAATATTGACCATGGGAAGCTAAAATTGAGCACTTATCTGAATTTCCGAGAGGGGAAATAGTGCGCAATAAAATCGCTTAACAAAAAAAACCTCGGTAAACATTCGGTCAATGTACGAGATGCCCTTCTCGGGGGTGGACCCAAATCACAAACACTTGTGAAGAGAGAATGTGACCATTACTTCGCGGAACACACCTGTCATCCGCTCGTGCATATCAGTGACCGGTAGCTAGCTCATCAGACCATTACTTGAGTAGGTCGCTGCGGGAAAAGAGCTCTGTGTAGTTACCATCAGGCTTGGCAGTGTTCTCTTGCTGAGGTTCGGCGTTGCCGGCGGCGGGCGATCTTTCCGAGTGTAGGAAAGAGAAGGGCGTGGCACAAGAAATTAGTAAGTTAGCAATGTTAGGCCGCCGTCCGACGGAGACCAAATGGTAACGTTTCGTCATAATTATCTACAGTCAGCAGCACCAATCAGTCTGTCCAACGCCACTAAGCCGTCAGATTTCAGCCTTAGTTTGAGACCAGCCTAGTCATACCATGATTTTCGGTTCTGAAATCATGGTATGATATCAGAAGCGTAGAGGTTTGTTGAATATCAGCTTTACGGTGCAAGGAAGTGCTTCAGGGTTAACTTCTGGGAGGAATGAGAAAAATAGAGCGAAGCGAGATGTGCTAGAGTAACCCTATCGCTCGATAGCTAGTTCCTATTCCTGAGAATGTTGAGTTCAATGTCGTAGAGGTAGACAAACATGAAATGAATACGAACACTAGATAAAATCCCATGTTAGTGATTGAGAGAAATTATTATTAAGGGATTTAGACACTCAGCAGTTTAAATTTCTACTTAGAGATTTAGATTCTTAGTTAGATCACTCATTCTCCCTTATAACTTGTTTAGAAAAGCTTATTTTGTTGTATTCACATCCGGTTGCACAACTGCGACGATTTCCATTTTTTATGTTTTCGGAAACTTAAATGAATATTTTTTCAAGCGTCAAGCTGTAAAAAATTTGACGTGAAAAATTTGACGTGTGAGCATTTTCCGGAAAAGAAAGTTTGGAAAGTTATTTCTTAGTTCCACGATTTTTAAAGTGCATCATGAAAGTATTTCAGTCGTAGTGAACCTTAGTGAGATTTTATGCTATTAAATAAAAACATAAAAATAAATTTGATCATGAATGTGCGCGGGGGTGTATAATATCGATTAATGTTCCAAACCCGATGGTTTAAGTTTGACAATCACCATCCCATGAATTGCACTCGTTTCACTACAACACGAGCCTCATGAGAGGCGTGCACTCATCTACATATCCTACATCTCATGCGATTAAGTGCACTCATTAAGTGCTATGCTAAGAGGAAAACTCGTCTTGGAGTTGGAGCTTAGTTGTCATTAGTTGCGTCAGCCAACCTTGTCCATAAGCGGAACCTGCAATTATCTTTCTGAATACAGCACACCTGCACCTGGAGTACACTGGGACTGGAGATGTACCGACATCTAAAATCAACTAGCACCTGAGGTACACTAGAACCTGAGGTACACTAGCACCTGAGGTACACTAGCACCTGAGGTACACTAGCACCTGAGGTACACTAGCACCTGAGGTACACTAGCACCCGAGGTACACTTGCACCTAAGGTACACTAGCACCTGAGGTACAATAGAACCGGGGGTAGAAGCAGAAAATATAATTTCAACCCTTTCTTGTGAAAATTAGTTAGTAGTTTTGCAGACCTAAGTCAAAAAAGGCCCATGAATTATGTGAAGAAATGATATGAACAATATGGTAAAAAATTTAAATTTTTCTTTTATCTCATTGTCAAAAATTCAAGAGACAAGTTTTACATTTTCCAAAATTTACGTTTGGGTAACTTCAGAAAATAAGAGCCATTGATTAAACTGTCACAAGTTTTTACCCCAACTTGAGATGAGCTAAATAATCTTAACCTCACCAAACCTTCCTCAATAATAACCTAACTTTAAATATACTAAATTGTTTGATGAAAACGTGATATAGATTAAATTTTGACGGCGTGAAATCACATGTGACGTTATGTAGACGTCAGGCAGCTGTTTTGTACTCCGATTTTTTTCGCTAATAAATTTTACCCGTAGATGATTTTCAAATTCGAGTATTGTCAGTATCACTAAATCTAATCTATAGTCATTTCCTTATTTTGAACTGTACTCACATTTATTACTTTTTAATTTATTGGAAATGGTGCAAATTTCATTTATAGATCTTAAATCTGAAATTGTCTTGGATAATTATATTTCTGGTTATTTTTTAACTAGAAAGATCAGGTGCGTCTGCTTGCCCAGTTACCTTTGGTCAATAAATGTTTTTGCGCACGTTGAACATCGGTACGTACTGGCATGATGGGAAGTACTCTTTAGATTAGCTTGACAGAAAAATAAGAAAAGTGAAAGAAAAAATTTATTCCCAGTAAGGATGGTACAAAAAAGATAGTTCATCATTGGTTTTTAAAAGATCATAAAGTAAAAACACTTAAATGATGCACACACATGAATATTGTCAAGGCGCATGGAAGTCACCTCCCAAACTAGTGCCCAATAAACCGGTCCACCACATTCAGCAGTCAGGAACCGCGTAGAATCTAGTGATAGGTTACTAGATTATACATAGTAAATTTGCAATACTTAGGCACGCTTCAATTGTTTTGGACATTGAAATTTCAAAATATTTTAATGGTAAAGCTTACAACCATTACACACAGATGGGTTATGACATTTTCAGATTTAGATTTCAGTCTTTTTCTCAATTCTTATACGGGTCTATGTCTGCAAAAATACTAGATTTTCAACGCTGTAGAAGTTCAATTTCATGAATATTGTATTTTGTACAGAATTTTCCGACTGATGAAGTATGTTAATCTTACACGTTCAATTTATAAGAATAATTCTTACTCGTTTATCGTTACCTTTCTCATTGCGTTTCTTCATTTCAAATGCGTTTTAAATTTATAATTATTTGAAATTAAATCAACCACAGATGACTAATGTGATACGTGAAAGAAATTGTCATCGATTTGAACGACCCAAATGGGTAACATGAGGCAGTCGCACCCTCATCACTCTATTGATGGGTTGCAACTGACTTATGTGCGCGACTAACACTTGTTTAGCGATGCGTTCACACCTAAGATGACCCATTACTGCGTGACGTTAGTGCGTCGAGCCTAAAAGCAGTTTGGACACGAACATTCAAGTACCCTTATATCAAAGAGGAACTAACAATTAGTCACTTTATCATTCACATTTGTTTTATCGATAAGAATAAAATGGCCTACTATGTGTGTGTAGTGAACAGAATTGAATAAATGCTTGAAATATTACGCAATACTTCTGTTCTCGTCTCTTCACCTGTGTTTGCAATTGCGCCAGAAAAGAAAAAAGAAAGAAAAAACATCTATTTCCAATACAGTACAAACATGAAATGTCGATACATTGGTTTTTAAAACACCTTAACCATAACATCCTTAACTGATAATAACACATTGGTATCGTGATACCCGTGTCAGAGATGCACAAGCTCCTGAAGTGCACGATCACGTTTCTTTTAAACTTAGATGGGGCTAGTAGTGCATCGTTCGGTATTCAATAAAACTCTTACCACTCAGTTTGGATACCAACTTGGTGAGCTTTTAAAGACACGAAGTCAACAAGTGAATTTTTTGGCAGACGAAATGTGCTCACAAAGCACCATTCATAGTTGATAGCATGAAATATTTCTAAATACTATCCATTAAACATCCAAAGATGTGATTACCTGATACGATGGTGTACATCCTTGGATCTCCTTCCGCAACCTAGGATTTTTCTACTTTATGGTGTGTTCAATTAATGATTTTCTCCTTAACTAATGAAATGAGTCAAACTAAACTGTTTTCAAGTCATAGCGTAAAAAACGTTTCACAAAAGGCAAACATTTCATAAATGTAAAATCACAGTTTGTTGAGGCAACATTCGCATTTGAAGCATTTCCCAGTAATGTGTTTTTTGTGTAACAATTTATCATTGATGTCTCATGTTTTCTTTCGTATAAATATATAAACTTCTCTTATTCCTTTCCTAAGAGTCGAATGTAAAAATATTTAAAATTCTTATCCAAGGAACATTGTCTTAAAACACTTTAAGGCCCTTTTTCTGAATATTACTTCACGATCTCTGCGTTAACAGCTTTCACCTCTAAAAAGAATAATACTGGCATTCTTCAAGATACAGCAACGATACCATCACTAAAACATATTTTGAGCGGCATCAAATTGAAACCTGATCTCCAAATTCAACCTCGACTGCAACCGGCGATCATGGCGAAGCTTCAAGTGCGATTGCTGGTTCTCATCGCGGTCGGAACGGTGGGTGCCGAGTCAGCATACCTAGAACTGATGAGACGCTGGTCATTTGTGTGCCTCAGTAGTGCACTTCTCTTCGATGTTGATGTTGGTGATGTGCATAGTTACAATATTTAACGTATTATTTTGACTGTAGGAATACATTTGGTGAAATTAATTTATACGCGTACATGTCCCTTTACAACGTCGTTCATCTGATGACATAATTATACTCTTCTGCTCAAAGAATTGAAACAACGTACAGTTGTGGCTCCCGTACTAGCTAGCGGCTTTCAGTTCACCCTTCAAAAGATTGTAGATATGATCAGGCCAAAAGACTCGTAGAGGAATGATGGACGCCACGGTGACGAAATGATGGAACATTATTAAAAACATAATTCGTAGAGCTTCAGAGTAATTACTTACATAAACAAATTTACTACCCAATGTTTAGAGGCAGCAGATCTTACAATCTATAATTCATAAACAATTTTCAGTAGGTAAGAATAGCTGATGCAGATAAAATTCTTCACAACGAGCCATGTAAAAAAATACTTTATGAAGACAAGTATTTTTCAATTGATTTTCCCCGTAATTGTTGCCTGGAGAGAAACTACGAAAATGACAAAGCGTTTTTAGATAAAAAGAAAGTTTTTGGATTCAAATGACATCATGACAAATAATAAATCTTCGCTGCTAAACCTAACCTGATACATTCCGACAGCAGGGGGGGGAAGGCCCCCGATAGTGTAAGTTTCCACTTCCCATAGCATGCTAAAGCTCTGGCGTACTATTATGTGTTCGCTACAGTCATTTGTGATCGTAATTGCCCCAAAATATTTCCTACAGAACTTATAAAATTTTTATCCTATCCTTAGGAATACTCTTTTATCCTTTTTATCCTATTTTATCCTATCCTTATAAAATGTGAACACGTAGCTTGGGCATATTGCTTGCTAACAGAACAGTACAAAATATTGCCAACAGGATTTGTGCCCAACTTGTATGCGAGCAAACAACTTGGGCACTCAGTCAGAGATATGAATAAATGAACATGAAAACAGTCTCTGATTATAACTACCCGCTAGAAGGTCATAAATCAAATTCACTTAAAATCTAAAAGTTCTATTCACTGCGTGATGGTCCGTAGGGGGCGGTTACGTCATCAGTCACTCCCCCGTGGGACTGTGGGCTGCAGAATCCTGTGAACGTCAGCTCCGATGAAATCGAAGTTAAGGTCCCAAACTCCGATTTGGTGAGTGGAGCTGGTGTGGTTCTTTCCCTGCTACGTCTTTCTGTCCTCACTCAGTTGGAACTTGTTTATTGCATTTGGGAATGTCGCTGGGTCTCAATGTTCGTTTAGTTATTCATATAACCTTCTGTTTTAAATGTAACTATTTATGCTGTGACCTCATTTCTCTTTTCCTTCTGGTCAATCTTTTCAATGGCTCCATTTTCAAAACACGTTTCTTAGGTCAGATTATCGAACGGAAACATGTCAAACAGATATTTACAATATTTGATTGTTCTTGAACTTATAGTCTCGTTATGTTCCATTAATTTTTATTTCATTTTGAAAGTTAACTCAATCGGCAGAAACCACCACCCGTTAACGGGATTAAAATTGTTTTTAATGAACATTAATAAATGATGAATCTGTTGAAGACAAAATATTTCACAAATGATAATGGTAAGCCTGATAATATGATACAAAAAAAAGAATTTTTATAATACAAATTATAAGGCTAAACAAAATACATTGCATTTCATCATTGTTGTCCTCACCATCATCAGCATCATAATAATTTTGTCTTCTCTCCATTTTCTACATCTTCTCTTCTGATTATAAATGGGTTATGAAACTAGGTTAATTCTAATGTTCGCTGAATACGAAATCTGTCAGTTGAACACAATATGCTGTATATGTAGGGATCAAAATGAAGGATTAGAAGAAATGGTTATAGTGTAGGGTATACTAAACTCGTGTTGCTAAAGCATTGGGCTTGTAGATGAAATATCAAGGGTAAAGCGCGCCAAGAATTGGCGAACACGATCAATATTCACATCGTATATGAAGTTAAGTGTCAGTCTAGATCACAAGCATCCACACGAGGGCGTTTGGCGGGACCGATGAATAACTTATGATTAAGCAAAAGTTGTAACTTTCAGTAAATGAAATCCAAAGTTTATGCCTGATTAAGAAGATGGTAGTACTGGCCGCTCAGGTCAAACAAGCTGAGGAGCTGAGGACAAAAGAGTGTATAACCCTTATTATAAACTGAGATCGATAAAAAAAATTACACCAAAGCAAGTTTCATTACAACAGAACAGTTAATTAAAAGGTTCAAAACACACGTTGAACTTGTGTCGAAAATAGTTGAAGCTAAACAAACGAGTTTGGCAGAAACGATATACCTCAAATTCAACAATGCGAATACCTTTTAAAATATTTTCTAAATTTAATCGAATTGTTTCTGGTCTTCTTGCTTCGAGCTTCCTACGCTCTACATTAAAACCTGGGATTGAGTGGGAAAGGGCGTGAGGAATCTGGTGGAATGAAAATAAATTCATACAAGGAAACAGAAAAATCGAAATTCATGAGAATTATATAGAAGTCAATGTTCAAGTTTTCGACGGGACTAATGCACGGTTTGTCAGAATCTCAAATAAAACAAAATCCTAAAGATTTCAAGGACAGACATCGAGATTCATGTAGTTAGGAACAAGGAATTTCTAGCACTCCTCCTCATCACTAGCACCTCTAATTTACAGGCAGCAGAAATGGAAGAGAAAGTCGTTAATGAAATTGAGTTTATGTCTGCTTTGATGATAGCGAATAGATTCGATAATGTTTTTGGAGAAGTTGTGAGTGAACCAGTTTTATTTCAGTTGTACAACGTGTTAATCATATTTTAGAAATTTTGTAATAAAGAAAGTTGTAGCTTATTCTATCAACGAACATTCATTAAGATAATCCTGTGCAGGTGTTCTATCGAGTGACTGTAACAGCCTTTCAACTTCAGTTCGCTACGAAAACCAGCGTCAGTCTACCCAGCGACAGCATACTCGACTGTGCAATAGCTGCAGCAAGAGAAGGTGAGGCTGTACATTAGGGGGCAGAATCTCGCCCAACTGACTGGTACAAATGAAATCCTACCG
The DNA here is from genome assembly GCA_014220935.1 of Platorchestia sp. MABIK. Lineage (NCBI taxonomy): Eukaryota > Metazoa > Arthropoda > Malacostraca > Amphipoda > Talitridae > Platorchestia > Platorchestia sp. MABIK. Next base: position 7,667 of record JACJUY010004078.1, on the reverse strand, counting down.
CCCGTGGAATAGAAATCTAGGTGAGGTTTCAGTTACTACAACTTTAGCGTTCATTATTTTTGCATTGAAGTTTACATTAGGTTTGGTTTTCACTGTTTTCAGTGACTCTATTCGAGGATTTATTTTCGGACTATAAATATTTTGCTTCAAGGTAAATGTTTTGTTTTCTGACTAGAGGAAAGTGGTTTCCGACAGCATAACAATTTATTCAATCCATTTCAAACAATTGCAGTTGAGCACGATTTTATTTGCTGCTACAACGATTCTCCCCTAGTGGAGGCAAGATATGATACCCTTGTGCTGACTTAGCTGGTGGCATTCGAGAGCCTTGTAGAAAATTATGGACAGGTTAATATAAAAAATGATTGCTATTGCACCCAAAGATCCAACAAGAGAACGGCGCACAAAATTTCATGAGAATGAGCGTACTTATCCTGATATATTAAAGATAATGAAATTATGTTTGCCTTCGACTTTAGAAGCCTCATCGTATGAAATACCGCACATGTACAGTATGGGGGTGCTACCACTGGTGTGGGTGTTCAGAATTTGAACATTCAATGTGTGACCAAATATTTCTGTATGAAGCAAAATTTTTCCCTGAATTATTAGAAATTATTTTTACGAAATTCGTGCCACCACATTCTTTTATTTTGTATTTGGGTCAGACGCCTGAAGCAATTATAGAATCTAAATGCATTTCACCACAAGCCATGAATTTAAGCAACGAAATTTTATAAACCTCCATTTTTTATACAGCGCAAAATTGAGAATAAAAATTTTAGTCGGTCGCTGACCCAAACCCAATAAGTGATGAATCTCTCTGGCAACTGATAAGAAAGTCGCCTCATGTTCATTTGGTTGTCGAAATCGTATGAATAAATTTGGAATGTAGATTATCATTACAACTATCCCGGTTGGTATTGGATTTTCTTTGGATTTTCCATTGATAAATAAAATTTATGTTAGAAACCCTATTTTGTTAGTCGGGTAATTCTGGCTCAAAGTTATGGAAACTTCATCAAGTTTTTATAGACACATCAAACAAAATGGATTCAAATTTGCGTAAAAACTTATAAAGTTCTTTTCCTTGTTTGAAATCTGCAACATGACCAATTAATCTCTCTTTATTCAAATTCATATCACAACTATTAATTCAAATGAAACTGGTAAAATTACTTCGAAAAAGTAATCAAATTGAGCTCTTTTCAAAAATAATTTGGAGTTAGAGTGGCAGTTCAATTTGAACAAACTAAAAAATGTGGTTTTTGTGATCGCTGTCTCTCAATTGCCCTTTACAAACCGTTATATTTTGAAACACCCTAATTTTTCACTGCTCAGAAGAATTTAAAATGCTGCTCTATAAAATGGGTAAAGTATTTCATTTCTTGTTGAATCAGGGAAGTGCTGAACGTTAACTTGTTGAAAGTCTGTGTAACAATGATTTCACACAACTTGTGTTGCAACTTGGGCGCCGATATCAAGGAATTTATAAAAAACATATTCATTTTACAAATATTTTTTAAAAGACTGAAATATTCAAAATCTCTGAACATCCTAACAGCCAGCAAGCGGGGTCAGCTGTTGAGCTGGAGGTACCAACCAAGCAAATGCTTACAACACATGAAACCAAGCCAGATTGCAGCAGCCAGGTCACAGATCATAATTGCATGAATTATTGCTCTCCAGAGTTTCAAAACGTTCACTAGACAAATGAATAAAAACTTGAGCGAGAGAACAGGCAGCGGACGGGCCGCTACAGGCTGAGAGATCGTCAAACAAGACCTCTCTCAGTGGCACCGCAGCTCCAAAATCTACCACTAATCTTTCATTTCGTTGTAAGCCCTATGTCAACGACATGCACACCTTCTAATACGTGCTCAAGAATAGAATTCCTTACAAACTCATACGCCTTTATCTAATGTTCACTATAGAGTAACTGTTGTCTTCCCTATTCATGTCGGTGAACACCTGACGACAGTGATTGTCAGTCAACAGTGATCAAGTTACCCCCCTTTGATTAAAAAAATTAAAACTGGCAAAAGTCAACTTCAGCTTTTGGAAAACTTTCGAGATGTTCAGCACATTTTGAGCTGCGCACGTCATGTGAGAGAGAAAACTGCTCATGGCAGTTCATTTATGAGTATTAGTAAGATCCAAATTAAGAACAATTGACCCATTGTTTAAGATCGAAAATGATAACAATCTACGAAGTATTTTGTGACTTTGTATCACATTACACAAACGTTTTAAGAGTTCTGCATGCGTGTGGATACTCAGACGCACGGAATCAATTATTGCACACCTACAAGTTAAAATAACGCTTAAGAAATACACTGGATTAGTAATTAACTCATCTTCCTCAAAGAAAGATGAGTTAATTAGTAATTAACTCATCTTCCTCAAAGAAATTGTTTGCAGCAGTATAAAAGCAATTCATTTGGGTG
>JACJUY010004077.1:65036-76455 GCA_014220935.1 Platorchestia sp. MABIK | reverse complement strand
TTCCAATAAAGAAATGTTGAGTGAATTTCTTCGCAATTTATCACCTGATGAACTTCAACTGTTTCGTAAAGTTGAGGAATTAGTAAAGCTTCGCAACACATTGCTGGTCGATCATTCCAATGGAATGTCACTTTTGTGATACGATGAAGAAAATTCGGAAGTATTGATATTTTACCTGCACTGCTTTTGGGTTCTAAAGTTTTATTTTTAGAGCTGAAATAAGAGGACAGTCGAACGTAACGCTCCGAGAACATTCAGCATGTTTAAAGTTTAATCTTCTTACACTTCAAAACTAAAGTCGAAGCATCATTATACTATGAAGAGTTTGCATTTGTAATGCACAAATTTGTGAGTGTACCGTTTTTCATCACAAGAATGGGATAACTTGGAAACTCCGGCATCAAAAATGTGATGTGGTCTGAATATAAACAGAAGAATATTGTTTAGTGATTCAGGGCATCCTTTTAGTGCTGATGGACTGAGCAGAGCGGCCAAAGTACTGTAAACTTAACTCCGCAGTGAGACGACAGATCTAAGAACATACGAGTGTCGCCCTATCTTACATTTCTTGAGATTAAATAAATCCCATAAAACAACGATAGAAAGTTCTGAAAAAGAACGAATTAACTTTTTTGAGAGTTACTCTGATTAAATCGTACAACATTTCTATCTATTTAGAATCGTTTCTTTCCGCTGGGTAGAAAATCATCACACTACTGAATAAATGAATAACGTAATGGTTAAAAATAAGTTCAAAATGATTGCTATTTTGCTGATTTCATTATATGAGTTGCTCAAATTGTTAAAAAGTTCAACCATCGTTCAGACACAAATCTTTTCATCACCTTCATGCAGGGCTTGGAATCACTTATGAAATGGAGAGTACATGGCTACTTTGCTCCTTGTGAGACATAAGCTTGAGGAGCTCAAAAAAACCTTCATCCGGTTATTTTGAAACTTGAAAACGCTTCAAACAGTTAAAAAAATGAAATACATCTTCTTAGAAAATAGGAGGGATTTTTTCTGTGAGCCGACCATACACGATCAATTTAATTGTCAATATCATTGATTCAATATGTTCATGAGATTTTATATTGCCCACAAACGGTGTCAATCTTTTCATCAATATAATTGATGAAAACCAGTCATTTGCTCTGCGGACGCCTTACGGGATGGTCGACAAAGAAATTACCATTGTAGAGCTATAGCATAGGCACTTTCTTCCCCCAGAAAATCCCCGTGTAAATGCAAGACATGGGCCAAAAACTGGCACTGGAAACTTGGCAGAATATTCGGAACCGATGCATTGCTCAAGGAATTATGAGCAAATAAACCAGAAAATTTTTAGAACTATCTTTGAATGGACACTACATCATTTGATGAACTATTGCGTCTGGTGACTCCATTCAAAGTACCAAGTACTGAAAAATACCAAGTTTTTATTTTTCAAGATAATTTATACAAGTAGGTTAACAATTATGAATAAAATAACTTAACTGCGTTCAAATAATATAATACAATAATAAGACATAAAAATTACCAGATATTTGTAGCAGAGTAATCCAGCATGCAAAAAGAACCAGATCTGCGTGTACACAGAAATGAAATTCCATGTATTCCCAAGTTTATACACTATGACTTTTAGAGCTAAGAGTGAAATATTGACGAACCATCAAATAAAAAATCAAGCTGATTTAATTGCGTCAATACATTGAGTCAATGAATTAACGGTCGCCAATCAAGCCCACAGACGATCAATTAAATGGTCAATATTCATCATTGTCAATTATATTGACAATTAAATTGATCGTCCATGGGCCGCCTAAGTGTACCGCAAGTGCATCAAACTTACTCGATGTCTGTCCCAATAATGTCTACCGCAGCAGCTCTCAAGCGTGAAACCATCTTTGAGTCGCTTTCTCGCTTCAGCTAATCTTCAATCTTGCTCGTCAGCTCGCTTCCAGTGTGTGCACTCCCTTAGGAATCCATGTTAATCAATTCAAGCTCGCTTGCTTTCTCACTTCAAGTCTTTGGGTGCCTGCACACCAAAAGACTGTAAGCGAGAAAGCAAGCACGGAGGAGGTGTGCTGCTCAATTCCTCCAGCATCGACTGAACTCCTAGTATTCGAAGTTTATGCTGTACTGTGCCTTTGGAACTCATAAGATCATAAGCCCAGTGACAGATTACATGTTCCAAAGCAGTGGGATGAAAAAGGAATGAAACTCATCATTACGAACTCATGCTTGTATACCTGATCTATGTTACAATCCACTCTCCATGACAGTCTGGCTCAAACTGCCTTCTTTTGGTGTGCTGTAGTCCTCGCCTGACATCTTTCACTCTCTCAAGCTTTCTAGCTTTCAGTCTTTTGGTGTGCAGGCATCCTGTTGGTGTGCGGGCAAAGTAAGTCATGTAATTACAACCAATGTTTAACTTACTTCTTGCATCTTTCAATATAAGTCTACGGCAATTACAACCAATGTTTGACTTACTTCTTGCTTCACTCAGTACAAGTCTACGGTAGTTACAAGCAATGTTTAACTTACTTCTTGGTTCTCTCAAAATAAGTCTACGGTAATTACAACCAATGTTTAACTTAATTCTGCTTCTATGATGTGAAAATTACTTTTGCTTTTAAAAATTGACTATTGCCTTCCAAGTACAAGCACATGCCGCATTTCCCCTTCATTTCTATTACAGCACCTTTTCTCCGACTCGATTCAACCATGCCGTACAAGTTCAAGGATTTTAACGCTTCACGTGACGTTCATTTGACATAACGAACAACAAACACTAACAAATTCATCCATCTAATAGTTGGAGCGATATTTTGTGTATTTGAAAATCTCGGAAATTTTTTACGAGAAGAGGAATGAATTTATGTTGATGGTTGAATTGCATAACAAAAATTGAGACTTGTCTGAACAAAATGAGTGAAAACTGTAGACGATCATGAAAGAAATAGTGATGTTTTCTAGGAGATGTTATCATTCATTTTAGACGAAAAGAACAGCTCTTGTAAAATTCATTTTGTTGACTGTTTCAAATAGATAGTGAACTATGTAACACTGCTCGTCATAGTATACGTTGCATTTTTTTTATGCTGCAGATTGAAACTTTCCTTGCCGTCGAGTGCTGTTACGCAGTCTCACAAGCGGAAGGAAATAAGTTTCGTGCCAACGATTGACGTGAAACTTGTTTGATTTCTTTTCTAAAATTGAATCTTCTATTTCATTTCAGTACTGAACCAAGAATTGAACGTCATTTAGACTGTAAATTAGGATTTTCAGTAACAAATTATTCATATTCTATTGTAAGTGAATTTTCTCGCATGTTTCAATTTCATTCAATTTTATTTTGATACTTGAGTATTTTTTTGGAATGAATAAGCACTCACCTTCCTGTTTTTGTCAAATAATGCCACCAGAGACACATTTCACGGCCCTGAACACGATTTAGAGCAAACAATTAGGGAATCTAACACAACACAACTTAATCAAGGAGCTTAAAAAAAAGACGATGAATATTAAATTCTTCATTGAGCGAACAGTGATATGTCTCAAGGTCTCCAAAGCAATTAGTGCTCTGCTAGTGGCCGAAGTCGCTGGTGAGACCGGAGGCCTGAATGCAATGCGCTGTAGGGGCATCTCGCCTCATGAGGTGCTAGGCCCCGTCACCTTTGTCATCAAGTGGCAATGAAGGCAGGAACAGGAGCTGCTGCTCACCGAATGAGGAAGAAATTCATTCTCTGATGGGACCTAAGCGCTACATTGTCACGCATACACTGTGTCTGGTCCTAGCTACGTGTTTCCTCGTTAGGAAAATCAAAGAAACGACTACGATAAACCGTCGGAGCTACACTGATTACAGGAAGTTCAGCAAACGCGTCCATGGCAAACAGAGTTTAAACATGAAAATATGAATCTGTCTCAAAAATCCCAACTAGTAACCAGCTAACGCGTGTAGATATTTCTTAAAATCAACTCCTCTCATCCTAAATGAATTTAGTACAGAACTTAGTGCACCAAAAATAAGGCGAGAAGCCCTCGGAACAGAATTTGAGTGCAACTATCATTATTTCAGTTTCATAAACGAGCCTTGGTGACATGAAGGAGCACCGGGAGGAGCCACCACTGCGCACTACCGTCCCATTATGCAGCGCCCACATTCCTCAACAAGACCGCCAAACAAACAGGCACAAAAGCCGCCACGGCGCGCCACCGTCCCATAATGCAGCGCCCACATTCCTCAACAAGACCGCCAAACAAACAGGCACAAAAGCCGCCACGGCGCGCTACCGTCCCATAATGCAGCGCCCACATTCCTCAACAAGACCGCCAAACAAACAGGCACAAAAGCCGCCACGGCGCGCCACCGTCCCATAATGCAGCGCTCACATTCCTCAACAAGACTGCCAAACAAACAGCTTCTCCTGGTGCAAAGTCGACCGCGGCGGTGGAGGCTCAGAGCTCGCTATGCATAAAATTAACTCCGACCCTAATTAGCTTGGCTGACCTGTTGACAAATCACCAAAGTTCCACATTTGCGGGCTATAATTTTGCCAGGGCGCAAATATACACAAATTTTAGCTTCCAAAATGCAAATTAAAGTGTCGCCCATTTAATTAGACTTATTTGCATATACCTAGTTTTAATTTATTGACTCATTCCCCCATGCTGCGTGGTGAAATATTATTTTTAGTCAAGAATAAATAGGTAGGCTTAGAAAGGGTAAGTTATTTGATTTAGAAGGTTTTAAAAGTAAACTGAGAAGTGAATAAAAATAATATTGTGAATAATTTGAAGGTGTTCAATCCTAAGAGCAGATTTGAAACTGAGTTTGTTACATGTTGGTCTCAAATAAATGGTAAATTTTCAAGCCCTGGATTAAAATTAAGTTTTTGAGCTCAACTTCGTTTGGCCATGAAATTTGAATAGCCAATTTAACAGCGTCCTGTGAAATAAATAATTTAGGTCCAGTAACACTATCTGTGTACAATTGATTGGAGCCATTTGAGTGCAGGTACACCTACATTGGAATAATTACGACCCATAACGATGAAGAGATTCTTGATCGCTGTGAACTTAACATCATAATTTCAGCTTGCTCACTTGACCCCTGGGACTGATCACAGAACTGAATACAGCTTGCGAGCTGAGCCTAGCCACCAACCGGCACAACCTCCGGCCTCAGTGACTCAGAGCTGATACATAGTTGCGCAGGACTCACGCCTTCGAAGGTCGAATAATTCAGTGGTTTTCTCTTCAGGTGCGTAAACTGCCAGTTTCCTATTGTTCCTCCAAATGACATCCGGTTAAAAAGAAATTTTTTGAGAGGAATGACAGAAGTTTTTGTTGTATGTATGTACTTCTCAGGAAATACCGATAAATGGCTAAAAAAATTCACTTTCCAATTTTCCATTTACTCTTGAAGTAGTTTCAATTGAGCAAGTATACTTTGAAAATAATTTCACATTGAATATGTAATTAAAGCGTAATTCCATATGGTTAGGCTATTTCCAAGGGCAATTGGAAGCAAAAAATAATTTAAAAGACTAGTTTTACTAGAAGTTCCCGAATATTTTTGCCGGTTACGAGATTGTGTTGCTGACAGCAATAAGGCAGCAGATGTGCTGGAAGTTCCAGCCTCCTCATCACTTGAGCTTCCAATTGGAAAGATATATAAAGTTGGCCGGCGCCCGGAAGCAGACGCGCTCTATTCCCAGCGCCAGAAAAGAGGACAAGAGAATAGTTAACATAACCTGGATTATTTACTCCATTTGCTCCTACAATTTTCATTTCCTCTTTCATTTCGTGTTCAAATTCCTTCATTTGGAAAATCATCAAGTCTTCATCAAAAAGAACTAGTTGGTAAATTTTTATCATCTCGAATTGATATTCTAATAAATGAAGTATTTAAACCGGAGATGAACTGCACGACATTGCTTCTAAAACGAAGTGCGAAGGCCATGTCTATCATATTTTGTATTTTTGCTATGAAATTCACTTAAGCTTGACCTCGGTATTACACATTAAACTTTCGATGACAACTCCGCTTAAAATCGCTGAACGAGAATACTAACTCAATTTCAAATAGAAATGAGTTTATCTGCCACTTCGATGAGACAGTTATTCATGGTAACTTATATTTATCAGGCAATCTGTGTTTACTCATTTCTTGGAACATCTATAAGTTTACATAGGATGTCCTAAAAAATGTAGTAACTCTTCGAATAACCACTATTCATGTATTTTGTTTTGCTGTATGTGTTTATTGACATAGATACAAGCCTAATGATCCAAATAAAAAAAAAATTATATTATATTTAAGAAAATTAAACATCATAAAAGAAAACTCTACCTGCATCTGAAAAAAATATACCTGAAGAATCGTCAGTCAAATGATAAGTACATTTTTGGGGGACACCCTGCATGACCATAAAAGTGATGTTTGAAAAGTGATGTTTGAATGTTTGATGATGTAAACATGGTGCTCACCCCAACGTAAAACTACAGCCCTCCACATCAAAGTGAGATTCTTGTTCATTGCCTCATGTGACCTCAATGTATAAGTTTTGGCTGTGAGTTTGCAAACCAGAAGTCACGCTCCAGCGGCCAGTTCATCCCTACGCAGGTGACGCTCTCCGGACAGCCCTGATGTTGCCTGTCATCCCGGCCTTCCTTGCACGAGACTCGAGCTATGCAGGCTCCCACGGGCTCCCTGTGGAGGCCCTTTCATCTCCCTCTAATCAGCCTTAGCAGCTTCCTATTAAAATCTAGGGAATCTTCTTGAGAGATTCTTGAGCAAATTGTTTAAACTTTCTAAGAAATTTAAAAGCACAGAGCTTGTGTGCTTCTTGACCTTATGGAGCTCGACGAGTCTTTTCCCTCGAACTGTAGTCTGGAATGTTTGCGCTGCTTTCATACATATTCTTGTCAGTCAATCTAGAAACAAACAATTCTAAAGCGGCGTTTAAAGGCCTGAGATCTCTTATGATGATATTCGATTCGTTTCAGCTAAAATGCAGTCAACTAGATGAAGTTCGGTAATAACCAGTGTTACTGACTCTATCTGTATAAAAAATAACACTAGCGAAGCTTATTTTGATTTGTGAGAGCTCCGGCAGCTCATGCATCGTAGGAATTGGCACCTCGTGTGAGAGGGAGGCAGGGTCTCTCAGAGGTAAATCAGGAAATTGTGTTTGCTGTTATTCTTTCGTTCTATGCCAATCATATTCACAATAGTAAAAATAGCACTCATAGAAGTAGCTGCTGACCTTCCTCGAACAGTATTTCCGTTTTTCCTTTCCATCACTCCGGGGCAACAGGTTTGTTTGCCGCCCTCAACAAAGTCTGAAAAATTCTGCATCTATCGTCAGGGAGATCCTCCATCATAAAAAGTTGACTTTTTAATTACTAATTAAATGATTTAAAGGTTAACTAATACTCATTTCATTTGTATGATGTATTTTATATTACATGGATCAATTAATAACCACTGTATACAATCAGTTCAATTATAAGCACAAAAAATTACACTTTATGATCATTAGAGTTTATATACCGCGTTTTTAAATATCAGTCATTTAAATACATCAAGGGGAATTGAGAATAAATAATGTTTTAACACTAACTAGGAACATGCATATATCAGGCGAGAGCGCCTCTTTAGAAAGGGTTAATTTTGCAGTAACCAAACGACTGCAAGAAAGATTCTCTTCCACTGGGGCTCTTGGCTCCTCAGTCCACTCCGGCTCGTTAGGTAGCGCATGGAGGTGTGTGGTGCAGCGTGACCGTGCTGTGATGAGGGCACCAGTGCGAGGTGCTAATGGCAGGAGAGAAGCAACGCGTGGCCGTACTGTGATGAGAAGCAACTCGTGGCCGTACTGTGATGAGAAGCAACTCGTGGCCGTACTGTGATGAGAAGCAACTCGTGGCCGTACTGTGATGAGAAGCAACTCGTGGCCGTACTGTGATGAGAAGCAATTCGGACGTCTATGCCGCTGCTGTAACACGAACACCAGACGCGGAGCAGGGCAGGCAGAGGTCGTGGAGAGTTCTCTGAATAGAGCTCGGACGGAAGAGCCTCTTGGCTTCACAAGCTCATCTTGTCTCCCCGGCGCCACTGAACGCTCACTCCTCGCTATCGGGACGCGACAGGCTCCTACAGACGAGAGGCGGTCTGGCAGCTTCAAAATATTACACGATAATTGTTCTAAAAGCCAGCATTCACTTTCAGGAAACCTTTCTCGCCCGGGCAAATATTGTCCACATTTTACATCACGGTTCATCCTGGCTATGGGTGCAGTTTGGTAAGGGAACGAACTGCACATGTTTATATGCTCACAAATTTCTTTCTCGGTCAATGCAGCTTGACTGCAACGGCTGCAGGAAAGGGTTTTATGTGTAAACTCTTGAAATTCTGTGCAACTTAATCAAAATATATTTATCATTATTGACTGACGCCTATGACTGTATCATACGGAGCTATAGATTGCGTCATCACACGACACTACGTGAGGTTGTTTCTATCACAATAGAATGCCCTGCACCTCAGGAGACTAAGGGACCACAATTGGCTGCACTTGAAACCGTCCTTTGAAATAGTTTTAAAGGATTTGTCCTTGTTTTCACCGATTTAACATGTGTGAAAATAAAAACTATTTAAATGTTTTAGCAGCAGAAAAATTGACGAACAAGAAGCTGTGATTTATCTTTCTTCAGCGCAATGAGCCAAAGTTGGCTCATTCGTCGCCTCAGTTTTATTGAAAAAAACTACTTTGATCGAAAAAAACTCGGGTTGGTTGACGCTCTCATTTGATCGATCTGGCTGGAATCGTAACATTGTTGTCTCGCGCTCCATGTTCATCAAATGAGAACTCTCATGGGAGACATGAAAAGTTTCGGTGTCCATGCTTCGATCAGCGACATGATTGATGTCAGTTGTGATAATAATTGTAAGAAGCAAAAGAAGGAATGAAAACAGTAATAATAAAATTAATATGATGAAACTTTATTTCTTTCATTTTTTCAGTAATTTTGATACTCATTCAAAATGATAGAGGTATAATAATGTTATAATTACTAATTTGCGTGATAGAGAACACAAGAGCGCATTTTAAACGAGGGATAATTAGCAGCGTTTGTCGCTGGTTACTGTGCACACCACACTCATCATCACTGAGGTCGTGGACTGACACCATAACTGTGATGAGCACACCACACCCACCATCACCGACACCATAACTGTGTGGTGCACACCACACCCACCATCACCGACATCACAACTGTGTGGTGCACACCACACCCACCATCACCGACACCATAACTGTGTGGTGCACACCACACCCACCATCACCGACACTATAACTGTGTGGTGCACACCACACCCATCATCCCCGACATCATAACTGTGTGGTGCACACCACACCCACCATCACCGACACCATAACAGTGTGGTGCACACCACACCCACCATCCCCGACATCACAACTGTGTGGTGCACACCACACCCACCATCACCACCACACCACAACAGTGTGGTCTCACACAAACTTGGGTAGCCTGGCACGGGAGGAGGCTCGCGACAGAGCCTGGAAGTCGTTGCGGCTCTCACCGCTCAAGTCGAGCTCTCGGTGGTTAGGTCGTGCGGCAGGTGAGGGAGGGATGTCTGTGTGGTCTTTGCCTTCTGGTGTCTGCGTGGCCGAGAAATCTTGCGACGGCTGGTTCACTTCACCAACTGAGAAGCTTTCGTCGCTGGATGCGTGCCTTATTTCTGTGATACTGGAGTAACGAACGTTGCATCCATTTACTTCCCTTTTACCAATGTTTCTTTCATCGGCAGCAGTTGATTGGTCCTCAAATGAAAAAGCGTCTAAAGAATATTTCTTCGGAATCTCCACAAGTTTAATCTTACAAGCATTCAACATTTGTTTCCCTGTCTCATTAATTTGCAGATCGCCTGCAACGCTCGCTGTCACTGAGTCTCTAGGGCCTTCAATTTCTTTGGTGAGTTGACCTCGAATGGCAAGTGACCCTAAATTGGGCTGCTCGTTGTCAAAGTAAGGAGAGACATAATCGACCTTCTGCAGCCAGAACGGGTCTCCGTCGGAGGGGTGCGGGCTGGGGGAGGCAGGCAACGCTGAGAGCTGAGAGGTTGCCTGCGCAAGTGTGGGAGTGGCCTGCGCAGGTATGGAGGCGGCCTGTGCAGGTACGGAGGCGGCCTGTGCAGGTACGGAGGCGGCCTGCGCAGGTATGGAGGCGGCCTGTGCAGGTACGGAGGCGGCCTGTGCAGGTACGGAGGCTGCCTGCGCAGGTATGGAGGCGGCCTGTGCAGGTACGGAGGCGGCCTGTGCAGGTACGGAGGCGGCCTGCGCAGGTATGGAGGAGGCCTGTGCAGGTACGGAGGTGGCCTGTGCAGGTATGGAGGCGGCCTGTGCAGGTACGGAGGCGGCCTGCGCAGGCAGCGCTTCAGTCGGCCTGGGGGGGTCAGTCGGTGAAGGCTCTGCAAGTATAACACATCGTATTTGCATTGAACTCATCAGGAAAACTATCTCAATGACCCACTGAAAATTCGACGCCTGAGTGTCTCATGGCATACATTAGTTACTGAGCGTGTTATTCGAACGAAGAGCATTTCATTTAAACTACAGACAAGAAAATCCATTTAAAGAGAATCACACACGAACTAACTAGAGATTGAAACAAAGAATAGAAGTAGCTCTTAGGCTGCTTCTAAGCATGTCAAGAGCTCAAACTGAAAATCTGTTCATTGAGCTGGAACCAAGGGCAATGAAAGGACAGGCAACCTCAGCTTATGATAATCTGTCATTGACATCGGAGGCATTCGCATTTCCCTTAGTAATTTCTCGGTTTCGTGTACACCACAAATGATTGATGAGTATTTTCAAAACAGCTAATTATAAGTAGAATAGTGTAAAATACATTATAGGACTGTATGATTCGTGGATAAGATTTGAGTAGCCTTTTGTCCTGAGAGTTTGAGGTTTTTCCTGAAGACTTTTTACGATGTTAGTTTGGTGCGGCGTTCTAATTTTAAGCTATTAATGTTGGTGGCTGAGAGTATGTATTGGCTATTTTTCTTTGGATGATTTATGATTGTAGCACAAATAGATTATTAATTACCAAGCACTTAATTGAGCCATGGCCATACTGGCTCATCAAATTCTTGCTGGTCCATTGTGTTGCTTTGTTGCTGGTCCATTGTGTTAATTTGTTGATGGTCCATTGTGTTACTTTGTTGCTGGTCCATTGTGTTACACTGTTGCTGGTCCATTGTGTTACTTTGTTGCTGGTCCATTGTGTTACTTTGTTGCTGGTCCATTGTGTTACTTTGTTGCTGATCCATTGTGCTACTTTGTTGCTGGTCCATTGTGTTGCTTTGTTGCTGATCCATTGT
>JACJUY010004077.1:6114-62468 GCA_014220935.1 Platorchestia sp. MABIK | reverse complement strand
TTCAACTAAGCGTTACGAGTATTGTGTTCTCTTAGTAACTTATATTCAAATGCACTGTCAAAATCAGATTAGGCAGAGCTAAAGAACTCATTTTTGATGTGCTTTTCTGTCAATCATTTTTTGATTCAACATTATACACGGGTATCCCAATTCCAATGTGTCATTCTCAATTAAGGATGCCTTTAGGTTAAGGTGTTTTAAAATCCAATGTATCGACGTTTCATGTTTGTACTTTATTGGAAATAAATGTTTTTTCTTTTCTTTTTTTTTTTATTGGCCTTCCTTGAAACCTACCTCCGATTTTCTACCATGAACATAACAAAAGACATCAGCAGTTCGTTTAGCACATCGAAATTTGTGCCGCCGGATGCTGGAACGGCATATGTGAGGGATATGGCATATGTACGGCATATGTGAGGGATAACTTTCTGATAGGAGCACAATTTAGAGCTGCAGTTGGCTTAGACAAAAAAGGGATGTAGTAATTAAATCAATTTTTTTTCCCACCCTAGTATTGTTCACTCTACTTAAATTATTCATTGCATGAATAAGGTACGGACACAAAATGAGGTCTCGTGTCTCTGACAAGCTTCATTACTAAGTCCTCAACTCAATTGGGTGTCTCATCACTCGTACGATATCCGCTAGTTAGCATTTGAAGAATAACCAAAACTCTCTTCAAGCCCACTCGCTAATATCTTAAAACTGACAACCCAAACCCAATATCACGAAAATTCTCTAGACTACACAACCTTAATGATAAGATTGTAAGTCTAAGGCAGTGCTTTAACATTTCAATGTTACTGAAGGTGTAATAAGTGTGAGTGTTGGGCAGCGCGTGAGAAGACTTCAGCTTTGTGTGAAGTCAATGTTCACATGTTGAAGGGCAGCAGCCACTTGGTGTCGGTGGCGAGGGTGCCAAATAAATAAACATTATGTTAGCTCGAACTGAAGCGATCAATAAAAGATAGGAGTTCTTACGGCCTCAAAAGAAATTCAACGCACGCAAAATGAAGAAGAAATGAACTAACACACAAAATTACTCTACAAAATTACTAACGCCACGTAACTACGACCGCACCTCAATCAACTATGCCTCGAGAGAACAAAAACGTTGGCATCGAATATTTTAGGTGAGAACAATGGGAAGATTTAGGGAATTCTGTTAACTGAGGAGAGGTCAACTCATGCAAGCCAATTGAGTGTAAGCATCACTTACGATTCAAAGGAGACTTTTACGTTTCTTATAATTGAATTTCAGTTCATTTGTTGTTAGGAGCTTG
Source organism: Platorchestia sp. MABIK (assembly GCA_014220935.1). Classification (NCBI taxonomy): domain Eukaryota; kingdom Metazoa; phylum Arthropoda; class Malacostraca; order Amphipoda; family Talitridae; genus Platorchestia; species Platorchestia sp. MABIK. The sequence continues at coordinate 61,185 of JACJUY010004077.1, read as the reverse complement.
AATCATCTTCTGAATAATCTGCAAAATTGGAGAGAGAATCATTTGACTTAACATAATGCCATCAAACTACGCTTATGCTCTACAAAATTCTAGATTCAATTGAGAAGTTTAACCACAATGTTGCTGCGGCATCAATGCTGCACAGCCCTGAACTCACCAGCGTCTCGGTGATGTAAACACCTTAGGAATCTGAAGATATTCTGAACATTTCATCTGATACTAACTCTATACCATGGCAAATGGCTGTAGAATTATAGCGAAATTACACGCGTACGAGCTCGTACCTTGAGCTCCCCTAACATTATTCCTCGCCTCAGAGAAGACAAAAGCAACACTCGTCTTTAATTTTTACCAACGCTGCAACACTCAAGGGAAGGAGAATCCAACAGCCGAGTTCCTCTTTTCAAAATTCGTAAATACGAGTATGCCCTTACTTTGAGACAGTTAACCTGAGATATAACAAAATCGCTTGCATTGTACACTATTCTGGATTGTAAATGTATTTGTGTATAGATATATATTCCATACATAGATTTATAGTCGAGGGTGAAAAATATGTTAATAACACTTATATCTCATAATACGATACAAAGCTAAACTCATTAACACCTAGCGATTAATGGAGACTTGTGTTTCTGGATTTCCTTTTCAGTCAAAAACCCAGTTTAAATGCTAACTGCTACTCCCACTTGAACCGAGGCCAAAATTCTGTAAACAATTACTTTCACTTGAACCAAAACCTAAATTCTACATACCATTATTTCAACTTATTTACAGTGGTTCGAAACTATTTTTCGGGAACAAATGACCACACACAAAGAATGCCAAACAACGAATGATTTAAAGCTTTAGGTACTCACCAGCAAATATAAAACCATGATTGTGAGAGGAGGGTATGGAGTACGAGGAAGGGGACCTGTGGGAGACGGTGGTGACGTTGGTAGGGCACAGCGACGTGTCAGCGTCGTCCGGCGCCTCGACGGAGCTATGCGAGTCGTGCGCCGAGTCGTGGGCGGAGTCCTGGTCGCGTGTCAGCAGGCGGGTTGACCGCTCAGCGGACGCCTCCAGCTCCTGGGACGAGTCACTGTATGCTAAATTTTCAAACGAAGCTTCCCTTGAAACGTCTTCTAAACTTCTCCGGCCTGAGTCAAACTCAGAGTCAATCACAGGTCGCTTCTCATTCTCAGGAGGTTCTTTTATTGAAACTCGTTTTTCGCCCCGCTCAACTATTGAAAATTTTTGTTGCGAAGTCACTAATGATCTGTGCTGCGAAACGTTTGTAATGTCATCTTGCAGATTTGAATCTTTCGAAAGACTTTTATCGTCCTGAAGGGAGACATCGAATGGGATGGCCAGATCAGTCGCCTGGTTGCTTAGACCTGGACCAGCTCCGTCAGGGGCAGCCAGCCGGGGGCTCTGAGCAGCTCCGACGTCCGTCTCAGCGACCCCCTGGTCTTTATCGCTCGATTCTGGTGCTGGTGTGAGGTCACTGCTGGCGTCCGATCGTTCACTGCTGCTTTTAGAGTCTAAAGACGATGCACTTGTTCTCACTGAAGATATTTTTGTTTTTTCAGAGCTCTGTAAACTTTGACTTTCATTATCAGTTGACGAAGAAATTTCAAACGGACTAGCAACATTTCTTGCTTGAAGAGGCGGATCAACTAAAGCAGATGACGTTTCAGTGGCGTGGTTGGATGATGACGTGTCATTATAACCTCCAATCTCGGACATTTGGCGAATTGGCACAATTCTTCCCTTGGCCTGAAAAACAAGTAAATTTCACTGCTCTGTTATCAACATGAGAGAATTTCAATTGCAGTGAAGGACAAGAGCGTGCCAAACTTCAATAAATTTTCGAGGAGACGCGCGATGTTTTTGAGCCAGTCAGTGTTTAACTAATCTCAACCTATTACGTGACCGGTTTCATGTGTGTTACCGGTGGGCTGTGATCTTGCCAACTTCGTAATGTAGGCAGAAGGCTTTTCTATAATGCTCAATTTGTATCTAATGGGCTTACCGCCCAGTCTCACCTAAACAAACTACTGGGCAGTCCAGGCATGATTAGTTTGCGTTTAACGTTCTTCTTTTCATGATCTTTTCTGATGTTTTTTTTTGGGCAATTTTTTTTTATTTAAAACTTTCAAAAGTGAACTACTTGCGTGTACATTGAAAGCCTCACAAATTATAACTAGACGCTCAGAGGTGTGTTACAGATATACACCCTTTCCTTTTTTTTAAACCTGTCCACCATTGGTGAGGTTGGATGATGATTTATTATCATGTTCTTTTCCGTAATTTTGTTGAGTTTTCGTTTTTTTCTTTTTTCGTTCTTCAGTGTTCGCTGAATTTTGGAAAAGAACATAACCTTTTGGGTTAGGAATCGTTAAGATAGTTCGGATAGGTTAGTATAAGTTAGCAATGATTAGGATCGATGATGCCAGGTTAGGCTATTTGAAACAGGTTAAGCTGGGTTTGAATGAACAAGATGTGTTGGGATTGGTAAAAAGATTTTAAGATAGGTTAGGAAATATGTTGGATTGGTTTGGACAGGCTAGGACAATTTAAGGGCTGGTTTAGATACGTTCGTGTAGGAGAGGTTGGGTCAAATTAGGATGTAAGTTTCATTAGAATAGATTAGGTTAGGAAAACATAAGGTGGATTAGGTTACGTCAGGTTACAATTAGTTTGGGTAGAAACAAGCGAGGTTAGGTTCCCTCGCTAGAAAAATAAGGGTGAATTCATTCATGGGCCAAAAACAGTCATGTTTGCCTTCATAGGTTCACTAATTATAACATATAATTTAACTCGATGTATCACTGGTGGTCTGGTATACCTAAAAACTCTGTCAACTTCACGAGGAAGCTTGTTCACTGGTTTGGTGGTCAATGTGGACGTTCTGCTCTCAGAAATAACATAGGGCGCCCTGAACTCAGCTCTCGGTAATAAGATTGTTGCAAATTAAAATCCATTTTTAGTCATAACGTTGAAATATTCAACTCCCTTTTATATGCATACAATTGGAATTATTCTTTACTATCTCTCACATTTTTTAGTCCAACTGATGATAATCCCTCAAACGGTTTCGTGAATACGGTCTGCCACAAATGTTCATTTACAAAAGATATTTTCCATTGACTTTTGAGTTAGTTTTTATAGAAATCTTTCATTTTTGATTGACGTAATTTACTCTCGTGAAAAATACAATTGTAGGCCAAATTTTAATCCTAAAATCCATCATATGAACGACCTTGCTCAACAGCTCACGGCTGGCTAGTGTGCTTATGAAGCCAATAATGTTGTCGAAGAGCTTGTTTGCTTGCTTGTTTGCCGGCTTGTTGCCGTCTACGTTCTACTAACAGTATTTAACAATGGCAAAATTCAACACCCTGCATCTATGAATAACGCTAAAAATAACATTAAAAATTTTCAAGAGCTGTATTTTGAAAAGGTTATGCAATACCTATTTCGAGCAGAAGTTTTCCTAAAATTAATTGCATCTGCACCTAACTCAACAAGACACGTGGTCTTCATTTCAAGACAATTACCAAACCAATGCAAATTTTTAGATGCTCAATCGAACGCTTTCGAATGCCGTCATTTTGAATGGGCTGTGCACACTAATTTTTGGCTTGTCTCGGTGCAAAACGTAACTCATCAAGCTACATTGCGAAGCGATCATTCAAATTCCAATACCACTTCTCATGATGAGTTTATGTTAACCTCAAAGAAAACTAAGAGGATTTTGTTTTTGGGCCTGCAATCGCATCCGGGATAGTTTTCATGCGCATAATTAGTTATCAGCGTGGAATGAAACAAACTACAATAATTCACAAAACTGCGAACATTTCCAGCTGCACTGCCCCCCTAAAACAGCGCACCGCAAGAGTGTGTTGGAACTTCTGCTCTACTGCATGGAGTATTAACATCAAATTGGTTTTATCACCAGAAATTAGTTGGATCAAAGTTATTTCCTAAGCTATCGCTGCGGAAATTCAAGCAATTGTTGTAACGGTGGTCGACTTTTCCAAATCCCTTTTTAAAGAACCGAGCCACCAACGTGTTAAGATGGCCATTTGAGATCGCCATTTCTCTGACAGCGTTGCCCACGTACTCAGCCATGTCATAAGTTTCCGGAAAATACAGAAATCAGTCAGCGCCAGAAGCGGCGGAGGCTCGAAAACATCTGAGTTGATTTGGACAAGAAGAGTTCTACGGCTATGGCAGCACTACTCGACCGCGCGTAGTCATGAATCAAAACAATTCCAGAGGATAACAGAGCAAGCATCTTCGTTTGTTCTGGATAGCGCTTTCGCAGCAATGGCGGGCACAAAGACTTCGTTTTGACCGATCTGAACTCAATGGCTGAACTGTTTACACGGAGAAGGAATAATAAAGCTCGTCCGCCATTACGTCGAATGCTTCAATATCCACATTGTGTGGCAAAGTAACTTGACACAACTAAACTTCTAATAATAAACCGTACTGTTATTGAGATTTTTTCTATGACTCCGGAGGTTGAAAAGACAGTCCTCATAATTAGACTAACTTTGACCAAAAACTTAGTGTTTTTAGAATCACCCTCCATCTGCACTTCTCACACTGATCTCTATCAACATCTAAGCATGTAGAAAAGAGCGTGATGGTTAATGGAAGTTCTTACTTTGTGTCGTTCATGAAGGTTTTGAGCAGACTCTGATTTTGAAGGCGCCCTGGTGCTTGGAAAGGCCTGGATTTGTTCAGCGTTCTTTCTTTGCTGGCTATGATGGTAATTTGACACGCTCTCATCAAATGTATCTTGTGATGTCAGCTTTTTTGTAAACGATGCTTTATAATTGCTCATGCGCCGATCCTGGGACTTGGCAGACACTGCAGAGGCAGAAGAGACCTCCTTGGTACCGGAGAGGCGCTTGGGGATCATGTCTGAAATTTTCTCATGAAGCTGCAGCAGAGGCTGCCTGCTGGGGGCGTGGGTGTGGTGGGGGGCAGCAGTGGTCCTCCTGCCCTCCGCCGCCTTGTGCTTCACGGACTGACTGGAGTGCGTCCGGTCCGCCGCCTCGCCGGGGCCCGGGGGCGTGTCGCTGAGGGTCTTCCGCACCCGCGCGTGCTCTCCGAACTCCGCGGACTCACAACCGGAGGAGGAAAGTTGGATGGAACTCTGTGAGAAATACAGTCAGCATTTAGTGTCATGTAGACGAGTGTCTTTTGAACTAAGTGACCTAAACAATTTTCTATGAAGGAAGTAATTTTGAGCAAATGTAGAGAACGCTAGGATTTCTAGACCACGGTTACAGACTCATTGAACACAACCTGAAACAAATATCTCATGGTACCCAGTACAAATTTGAGCATGAGCAACAGATGAATTTGAACTACTCTGCCCACTTTTACAAGTAACATTGAAGTCCAAGATTGACGGTATGCAAGATCTAAATATCTCGTAAACGAACACAAGCAAAGCAGCCTTGACTCTGTGCCGGATATCTCGCTAAGGAACACATGCGCGACTCTGCGCCGGCCTTCAGATGAGGAGGCGACCCACCGTCTCGAGGCCGACGTAGTCCCTGAGGGACTTCTTGACGATGGTGGCGTTGTGTGAGGCAGGAGGCAGGTGGCCCGTGTGCAGCAGGTGCCGCAGCGCCTCTGGGGAGTCCGACCCGCCCGCCTGCCAGTCCCAGTCGTCTTCTGCAGGAGGGGCGGGTGTTGGGGTGAGGGGGGGGGGTGTTGCGGGCGTTGTGGTGAGGGTTCTGGTGTTACTGGTGTTGCGGTGAGATTTGTGGTGTAACATGTGTTGTCAGGGTTGTGATGTTACTGACATCAGGGGTTGTACTGAGGGTTGCAGTGTCACAGACTCCAGGGCAGGTGCTATACTGAATGCTACAATCTCAACTGAGATAATAGCAAATAAAAACTACAGGGGTGTTTCACAGAAATATTCAATCCGGCCGACCCTACGATCAATGTTGTTTTCTCCAGTTCGTATTCCTACCTGCATCAGATGCCAACAGGAAAATGAAACAGCCGTTCATTATTGTATTGTAAAGTACACTGTTTAGTTATATTACAGTGACCGTTATATTATATTTTGAATTGTGAAAATCTGTTGGTGAACAGGTAGCTAGAGAGCCTGGGTGCGTACAAATGATGAAGCGCAGCACCATACAAGAGTTGTACGCGCACGCCACCTCAGGACAATCTTATTTTCTCCGTCAGCATTTGCTTGCTCCGTCCAAGTATCTATATTTTAGTCTAATTACGAGGACTTTATTTTCAACCTCAAGAGAGTTATAGAAAAAAATCTCAATGACAGAATGGTTTATAATCAGAAATTTAGTTATAGATTCACTCTCTCGCTTTCTTTTTCCTTTTTTTCTTTTCTCTGCTTCTTTTACCGTCGGCGGACAATAACATCGCGTCAAGAGGCATGCGTCAGTGCGCGTAGTGAGCGCATTGCACATCGGAAGAATCCAGCGCGATGAGATACGATCGAGGAAGAAATTGCAAACTTTCCAACGGGGTCAAAATTGCATGGAAGGGAATTGTGGCCACGAAAGAGAGTAAGCACACGAGCCAAAATTGTTTATTTAGTCCACCGAACGCCTCCTCGTGATGCCATCCCTGCATAGAACTCCCGAGAATAGCGATGCGTGAAAGTAATTTTCAATCTTACTCGAAAAGATTTCGGGTATGGATTTTTCGTCTAGATTCTCTGAAACGCTCTTATTATTATTATGAGTTATGTACTCAATGCCACGCAATCATTTTGTGTCATAAAATAATGTGACGATTTACCATTACTTCGAATTAGCACCTCTGGATTAAAAATCAGTTGTAGTCTAAAGTAAATCATTAAATTATTCAAAGATGATGCTGTGTTTTTTTTAGTTGTGACTTTGTAAGCTCTTTTGATTTTAAAAATGGAGATTTAACCTTGCCTTTGATGTCATTGTTCTTCCACTTTCCAATTTAGCATTATATACGACTCCCATGTTTTTCGTATATTTTATATGTTCTACCATGAACAATTTGCCATGCGTAACGATGAACACCTCAACTTCGCAACCATCATGTAGAGATTAACATTCCAAAACACACTAACATAACATGACAAAAATTGCAGAGAACCACGAGAGTGGCGAGTCCCTTGCTCATCTGCAGACAATTGGAGCACCACATTTAGTGTTAAAGGCCCACTCTCAACATGCTCGTTTGTACAACCCGAAATGTGGCGCTATTCTTCATGCAGACGAAAGCGTGCGTTGTGTGCGCTTGTCAGGGTGCAAGCTACAGCGCGTGTTAAGCAGGCACAAAACAAGTAATCAAATTCAGAAGGAATGATGTTAGGCGGTGAACATTAATATTAATTTACCCTCGAGAAATATTAGGTTAATGAAAACGATATAGAATGTTAAGTTGTTCGAGATTTATTTGTATTATAGCATGTTATGTTCGCCATCTACAAGCTGAAAACGCTCAATCTCTCGAATAAAATTGGACTGATGATTTTATTATGTCTAGTATACTACTCTTGTGTTTCTAGCACCTAAGTTCAAATAATATGACCCTCTCAATTGAATTCACTTTCAGAGAAGGGAAAACAAACAAAAAACATTAGAATAGTTTTCCAAAAAAGACTGTTCTTACAATAAGAAAATGTTGTCAGGATAATTTAATTGATAAAACACAGTAGATAAAACTATTTAGGAGGGTTCTCGTGCAGAGTTCTGAGCATGAGATGTATAATGTGTGTCTAGAACTGGAATATATTTGAAAAGTTAGTGTGGTGAGTGTCTGGTATTTTGGGTTCATGAGATCTTAATGTTGAATACACGAACGACCTACCATTGATGCTGTTAAGACTGGAGAAATTTATGGCCAATGTGACACCAACGCTACCTCAGCGAGCAAATTTTCTAATGGGGAACCAACTCTCCCTCAGTAAGCCAATTCAAATTCAGGACAAAAAAAAAACAAAGGGAAGGAAACTCGTGCATCAATGGAGAAGGGTTAACTCATTTAGCTCAAAAAGCAAACCGGCGATAGTCACTTCTATAGGAAATGCAATCAAAGAAGCAATAGAGTGGGATAAAGCGAGCACTACACGCACAACTCACCAGCTATAGACGCCGCAAAGGACTGCTGCCTGACTGTAGGCGACGACCTGTGCTCGATCGAGGGCCCGCTGTTCAGAAAACAAGTTGTGCCTCCTTTGTAGCGACTTGCAGTTACTACGCAGTTATCTACTTTGCCCTTCTGTAGCAACGTGCGGCTGATGTAGCCAAGTTATCTACTTCACCCCCTGTAGTAACTTTCAGCAGATGCAGCCAAGTGATCAACTTTGCTCATCGCTTGAAATTCTTAAGCTTCACACTAGGGTTGCCGACTTTTAGCTTCTCTGACGGCTACGCCCTTCAAATTAATACGAACTTCACTGCATCCCCTAACGGTAAAAATTTCAATTAAATTTCTCTAAGAGCGCTCGAAAAGGTCTAAAGAATATGTGATACCACTGGTGTAATTGAGTTATTGAGTATGAAATTCTAAAGGTAATTTCTGTTAAGGAGTTAATAGGGCTCGAAATTTGTCCGGAGTAGTGATATTAAATTATTAAGCAAACATCCATGATAAATTTCTACCATAAATTGAAATTCAAACACATTAAAAATAATCAGAAACATTTTTCTGACAACTAGCATGTCTGACTGCGCCATATCAAACTGTCAAGTCTGACAACACATTAAAGTTGAGCCACGTCACGTTAGGAATATTTAACCCATGCCGTGAATTCTGTAAATTAAAAGACTAAAAAATATTCCATTCAGTTCATGAGAATGATAGAAAGTTGGTACATGTGTTGCATTTCTAAAATTAGCTATTATTTCACTCATTAAAAGAAACAGACATTCAAATAGTAAGCAAATCCTTTCCAGCGCAACTTATTCTTTGTACTGTACATTGGTCTGTGTGAAAATCATTGGGCAATTGAAAATAATTCTCAAGTTAGATATCTTGAGCGGACCAAATAACTGGTTAAGACAAATGCGAACTCAAGACATATTCTAGTGTCTCTAAAGCACTGTATTACGCAATTATTGAACATTTCTAATTTTTTATTGAAGAAAATAGGGAGTGGCATTTACCACGTTTGAACTTTGGCGGCAGATTCCGTAGAATGAGCTTTGGATGAGGATGAACTGGACGACGAAGATGACGACAAGGACGTGGTGCTGGTGTTGACGAGCGAGCCGCAGCTCGGCCTGGCCGGCGCCTGAGAGCCGGAGGAGTTGGGGCCGGGGCTGGGAGCCGCTGCGTGCGTTGGAATGTTGTGAAGCGCCTCAGCGGGACCGCTCGGTCGCAGCGAAGCTTGGTTTTGTTGCTGGTTTCTTTGGGAAGAAGCCTGAAGATCGTCATTGACAAGATCTGCTTCCTGGACGGGGAATAGGATGGGCGCATGCTCGACGAGCAGCTCGACAGCTCTGGTCTGGTACACGGTGTCCACCAGCGAGCTGAGCGAGGCCGAGCCCTCCGTCGTGCGCAGCAAGGTCGGGCCGAAGACGATACCTAAACAAAAATCGTAAACAAAAATCGTTCTATTCAATTGCGTAATTATTATAATTCCACTAACACTGTGATCTCGAATGAACATGGCTCAAAACAGCTGTACATTCATGAGCAGTGACTTCTTTCATCAACTCGCTCAATAACGAGAAGGTTCGCGGTTAGTAAATAAAAAAATTAAGATTCGTTTTTTAAGTACAGTAAATGTAAACACGCAAGTAAAATAAGAGCCTTTCCAAGAGTACCCTCCTGAAACCATCCCATTAGAAAATATACAACATTTATCGAAGCCTGGTGAGTAATTACAAAGTGTGAACCCTTTTCATTGCAAATCCCAACGATGGCACACAAGCGAGATGCAGGGCAGAGCTCACCGAGGTTTGAGGGCGGCATGTTGTTGACGTGGTGGTTGCTGGCCACCCTGTGCAGGTGCTGCATGAGCACGGCCAGGCTGCTCCTGAAGTGCTGCGGGATGTGACTCACCACCTCCTTCAGCTGCTCAGCCACCGCCTCGCGCGGGTTGTCTTCGCTCCAGTTATTCGCCGGGAAATCTTTGGCAATTCTGTTCAAAGATGGCAAGCACATTAAATTACCAGAGATTTTTGTTGAAATCAAGTTTGGAATTGTGAATAGTTAATGAAAAATTCATATCACAGGAAGTGTTTCAACATTCTTGCGAATTGTGATTTGTACCTTCAGGCGTAAAACGTCTTGTTGCACTGAAAATCGATCAATAAATTACGTGTAATACAAACAAGCAATGTAATGATGCTAATAAAAATCATTGCTAACGTTCAAAGTGATGATGGTAAATCTATTTATGATAAAAATAGAATAGTTAACTCAAGAATTTAAACCTTGAATTTATGAAAAAATGGCTAACTGATAAATATAAACTTTGAATTTAGATAGGATAGCACCTGGAGAACTCTGGCACCGCCACCTGTGATGATGTTTTTTGACCAGCAGCTCTAAGCCAGACGGTGCAGAGCTGCCTCACCATTTTGTAACAATGATGTGGTCCCAAGCGTGTGATTCTAGCTACACGATGCCTTCACTCACCTTATGAAGTCCGGATACAGCCTGAAGGTGAAGAGGGGCTCGGGCAGTTGTCTCAAGTACAACTTCAGCACGTTGGCGATCACGTTCGGGTGCTGGTCGGTGAGATCAACGAGGTGCGCTCCGTTTTCGAAGGCCTGGCAAAGCTTCTCCACTCTCGTTTTCAAGCCAGAAACTCGGTAAATTCCCTGTTCAGGATAAATTAATTTGGGGGATAATTTTCACGGCTAAAAAACGATAGCAATTCATTTGCACCAACGAGATACATGAGAGCGAACAACTGCACATGCTGCTTGACCAGCGCATTTGTTCACATCCAGCTCAGTCTTTGCTCACTTCTCACGATTATTCAATGAAATTTGCTAAAAGTTTTGCCGTGATTGCTCATCTAGGATTATGAATACAAAATTGAAGGCGGTGTCAATTATCCGTCATTAGAATATAGTACGTGCTGAATCTCTTCGCCTCAAAAGTTCTTGATCTGAGAAATTTGAAAACAAAATGAGTATTTTAACAAAATAAAATATCTCAGACAGCCTACTCAATTTTCACTCTTAAATCGAATAATATTTTCCATGAGTGATATCTCCACTGAAAATTTAAACTTTAGGAACAGAAATTTGTTCACATCTCATTAGGAATGAAAGGAACACTGCATTTCACTTCTAAATACATGGTTTATCATGAACAATCAGGTTGAAAGATAAGGCGCGTATATAACCAGTGTTATACTTTACATTTGCCATCGAAGTATTATTACAGCTGGTTCATGGCACTCAGGGTTTTTATATGCCAGGTTTATATTGTAACAATAACAAAAAAAATGGCACAATTTCATCTTAACTCGTTCTCATGACTGCAATCGAAAGAGGAGTGAGCATTCACTGGCAGAAGACACAGTGTACATGCGCCCGTTGTGGTTGAAGTAACAAATGATTCTGATTAACGTAAAAACGTAAATGAGTATCCTAACGAAAGCCATCTCCTGCATGGCTTCAACCAATACAGAAGTGATTATTTCCAAACCTTGAGAAGTAAAACTCTGTCATGAATTTTTTACAAATTCAGCATAGTTATCTTATTGTTCAAGTATTACTGCACTCATGCTGCAAACGCCTCTCATCTGTGCCAAGTGTGGATATGAATGAAGAACGTCGAAGAAACAAGGTCAATAGAAAGATGAAAACTCTCACATGAAAAAAATTTCACCTCAATGATATTCATGCGACAATAAATTTTGAATGCATATTCATGATAGAAATGCAAAGTTTTACCCCACCCCAAAAAAATCATTGACGTTAAAAGTGATGCGACAGTCCCTAATATCAAAGTGCAGTCTCTGAAAGGAAAAAGACAAAATGTTCTGTAGCATGGAGGATCGGATTCAAAATTCTTACTCTAGATCTAAATTGTATGAATGAGGTACCTGCATAACAAAAACAAAATATGTGGCTGTAGCGACAGTGCAAAATAAGAAAATCAAAGCAGACTGCGAGATCACCTAATCGAGACCCACAATTATTCTTCTGAATAGCTCTAACGCCGTGAACCCACAAGGACTTTTTTTGACACAGACGATAACGTTCGCACGGAAAATAACGGCCAAAAATTTAAGGAAAAAGCATTTAAAGACGTTTCGGGCCTTCATCTTCATCGCAGTAAGCATTGCCAGAATCTGGAACCAGCTGCGTGAGAACATCGTTCCTCCTGGCAGTGAGAACGTTTAAAAAATCATCTTGACCAACAGTGGGTGCAAAATGCTTTAATCCCATGCGGCGATTCATTTTAATGTGTCAAACCTACCGGCGTCACAGAGAAGTTTTCAAAATTTGATCTATACGTTGTATGATAGTTTTCAATATATGATCATTGAATACTATCAGAATCCATAAATAGGTTACTTTAAAAAGTTAGTCCACTCTCTGAACAGTCATTGAAAATTTACTTTCCATCTTACAGGCTTACATTTTTTGGAAAAGTAAAGTTAAAAACCGATTTGATCATTAAGTTTATACTTCGGTAAAATAAATGCTCCTAGGTGGGATTAAACATTCAAACTCGTAAACCGTGGATAGGATATAATTGAGCCAATCTAGTTTCCTTCGCGTTCCCCATACTCTTTGCCGCCAGCGTTTTTTAAAAGGCGCTTTGAAAGATAGGGTTTAATGTCGTACACCACGTAACCTGGACATGCTATCGGATGCAGTGCAAGTGTTGTGATCATAAATCTTACTGGAATGGAGACCTTGGTTCGAAGTACGGAATCAGTTGTTCCTCGTTCCAAGAAATGTGTTGATGCTGAAAGCCAGTAAGTTTGAAAAATAAGTTTAACTTATATAATTAGAGTTTGATAAAAAATTCGTTAAATTATATTTTACCATTACTTTCTTCAAAGCTTTAATTTCGAAATTCGTTTTCTTAAACAGTTGCAAGGGTTTTTATTTTTCGAAGCACCCTACATTTTTGTTACACTCAGTAGTGTTTTTTTCTGAAAATAGTCTACGTATCACAGAAGGAAAGAACACATGAAAACTTCATTATTACAAACAATGAGAAAGAACTGTCAAACTGTGTATACAACACAATCGTAAAACTGCCACTCTCCTGTGTTAAAAAGAAAGCGCTGGTGCTTCTGCGTAGGTATTGATAACTGTGAGTGTTACTATTTCTTCTTCGCTTGTCTAGTGCCTGCGTGTGATCATTGTCTACCTACAGGGCAATAGGGTAGCGATCGAAGAATGAGCCACTCGGCTCGTTCATGTCGCAACACTCCACTCTCATATGAGACAGTGTACGAACTCGAGGCTAAGGGTACCATCTGGGATTTTTACCTTTTTTTGTCCGATTCGCTTGAAAATTGGCCAGTATGTGTATTTTTTGAAAGTAAACTTTTTTTACTCATGTCATTTTTTCGATTTAGGCTTTACTTTATTTTAATGAGGTTTTTGATACATTTTATGTTTATTTCATATTGTATCAACGCATTGAATTTTGATGCCAGAACAAAACCAAAGACAGTTTTAGAATCCTTGGAACATTTCTAACAAAGTAATCAGATTCAATTTTTACGTTTTGAAAAAAAAATTTTGTGATATGCAAAACTTTATAATATTTCAAACAATTATTTTTGGGTTTGAACCTTATATATTTTTTGGTTTTGTCCCATTTGAAAAATTGAGTCGGATAACTTTGCTAGAAATGTTCCAAGGATTCTAAAACTGTCTTTGGTTGTGTTCTAGCATCAAAACTCAATGCGCTGATATAATTTGAATGGTAGAAATGTATTACTATTCAGGAGAGCCCAAAAAACAAAATAAACCATTGAATTGCAATATCACACACAATTTATGTACATGAATGCAGTTTCTTTGATCTATTTTTATGTGCGAATAATGTGCAATATTTTCCTTGTAAATTTCAATGTAACATAAAAAAATTATGCATAAAAACATATATAAATATATTTTATTTGAGTACTCACCATGTACCTCATTTATGTAGGTCCGATATTTTCAACTTTTTTCGTCCGATTCGCTTGAAAATTGGTCAGTGTATGTATTTTTTGAAAGTAAACCTTTTTCATTTCATTAATTTCTTCGATATAGGCCTTACTTTTTTTTTTCTTACTAAAAATGAGTTGTTTTATACCTTTTAATGTATATTTCAAGACGTATTTCCTCATTGAATTTTGATGCTAGAACAAAACCAAAGACAGTTTTAGAATCCTTGAAACATTTCTAACAAAGTTATTTAATTGTTTTATTCAAATGTGACAAAGAAAAATTTATATGGATCCAAACACAAAAATAATTGTTTGAAATGTTGTAAAGTTTCGCACATCACGAGAAAATTTTTCAAAATATTAAAATTGAATCGAATAACTTTGTTAGAAATGTTCCCAGGATTCTAAAACTGTCTTTGGTTTTGTTCTAGCATCAAAATTCAATGAGTAGTTACGATTTGAATGGATCCTTTTCCGACACAAAAAAGAAACATATTCAATTTTTAATGATTTCGGCCCCCTTTTGGACCCTCCCTGGGGGGGGGTTCTGGTGTCCGTAGCGTCATAATATTTCATGGCATAATAACCCATACCATAAGGATCCCTTTTCGACAAAAAAGAAACATACTCAATTTTTTATGATTTTGGCCCCCTTTCGGACCCCCCCTAGGGGGGGGGGGTTCTGGTTTCCGTAGTGCCATAATATTTCATGGCACAATAACCCATATCATAAGGATCCTTTTTCGACAAATAAAATTTGAGTCCGGGGTGCAGCGGGTGCCCAATTTGGATTCCTCAGATGGATTCTAAAACTGTCTATGGTTTTGTTCTAGCATCAAAATTCAATGCGTTGAAACAATTTGAAATAAACATAAAAATGCATCAAAAAACTCATTTAAAAAAAAATTAAGGCCTAAATCGAAAAAATAACACGAGTAAAAAAGGTTTACTTTCAAAAAATACACATACTGACCAATTTTCAAGCGAATCGGACGAAAAAAGGTCAAAATCCCAGATGGTACCCTTATTAATTAAAGTGACACTTTGTATGGGTTGTTATTGGAACAAAGCTCCGAACTGGCCGGCACTGAAGACCTCCGACCAAGGCTAACAAATGTGGCTAGCGAACTGATCCTTTAGATCATGTTAACACGACACTGCGGCGAGTTAAGCTCAAGATCAATGTTAAACTAGAATTGAAGTCTATTTTAGTAATCAGTTTTCAAAAGAACATACGGTATCGTGCATTTATTTAGGTTTTTCATTTTATTGAGCCTTTTTGAAAAGTAAGTTTTGACTATGAGTCTCTCAGCAGCATTATGAAAATCCCTTCCGCTGCCTTGCCAAAATTGTCGTGCTCCTTCACCATTAGCGTTATAGCTCCGTCCGAGCTGGCGACTTTGCGAATTGCTTTGACACCAAGTCTTTGTTGCGGTTTAGACGACGTTGCAATGTAAAGGGCACCAGGGAACGACAGCTAAAAACGAAAGCGATATAAGTTAATAGGAAACGTAAAACTATGCTTTCCCAAATAAAAAAAACTAACAAATACTAATGCCCAAAAAGTAAGGCGATCAACAAATGGTTTTACAGAAACTTTTACTCATACACTGTCGGCGTGAACAAAAATCATAAATTGTAATTCTATGATGAGACATTAGAAAGTGAGGGAAAAGCCCACCTTAATATCGGTGCCCCGGAGGTCAATTTCCCTGATGCACTTGCTGATGAGATGCGGCACGGCGACCCGGCTCTCCCCCGCCAGCTGCGCCAGGTCCACGCCGAAGGTGTTCATCTTCCTGGGCAGCCGCTTGTGTCCGCACTGCAGCGCCAGCGTCTCCAGGCACTTCTTGTGGCACGCCAGCCCGCACTGCGGCAACAAAGGTTACGGTAAATCAGTAATTGTTCGCAGTACAACAAAGTGTACTCGTTTGCCCAGCATACTCGCAAATGTACCAATTCATAAACCGTAATTTACTAAAAGGAAATTTTGAAATTTTTCAGGATGTGTCAAAAAGAATTTCTAATTTCGTTAAGAGCCTTGGCTTATTGTTAAATATGTGTATATCACGATGATTTTCTTAGTGAAATGAGTGCAAAAATTGTTCATTTCGATTTAAGACGAATTGAATGCTCACTGTTTGACAAGTTTAAACGAAATATAAAGTGACAAACTAAATTTTTCATCGTTCTTATTCCTCAAAAAATGTAGAGTATGAAAGTCGTCGTATAAGAAGCTGAATTCATGAACGAAATTTGAAAACAGTATCAGAAAATGGAGACTCGGTTTGAAAATCATCATGAAAAGAAATGAATCCAATGGTTTCAATACCGTCCACTTCAGAACCCTTTCTGTGAAGCTCATGAAACGCGGTGAGAACGACAGCGTTCAAGTGGTACAAATTGAGGCGATGAGTTCGGCAGCATTTGAAAGGTTCACACCTCCCCACACTCGTGACCGTGGAAGTAGACACAACAGTTCACACCTCCCCACACTCGTGACCGTGGAAGTAGACACAACAGTTCACACCTCCCCACACTCGTCACCGTAGAAGTAGACACAACAGTTCACACCTCCCCACACTCGTGACCGTGGAAGTAGACGTAGGAGTCACACTCCCGACAGCGCGACGGCGTCTTCAGTTTCCTGAAGGAGTGCGTCTCTGCAGCCTTGCTCTTCATCAGGTGAGCTGGAGAGGGCCACGCACCATCTTCAGATGCCAGGGCCATAACAAAAATGTTGAAATCGAAACACTTGAGCACAAGATGAAGAATTTGATGTTTGCAGTTGAAATTTTCACAAATAGAGTAATCAAGATCATAGACAAATGTATGTCAAGATTTTCTCGGATTTAAAACATTTGATATAAACTCAGATTTAAAACATGACATTTAAAATCTTACTCTCAATTTGACTGTAATTTTTTACCCTACTCAAATTTGAGCGCAAATGTTTTACCACTGCTCATGCAGTAAAAATGTCTTATTATGTGATGCAAATGCAGTGTGACATGTTTGACATTTAGTGTATGTGCAGTGTCATGTTTGACATTTGGTGTATGAGCAGTGTGACATGTTTGACATTTGGTGTATGTATGTGCAGTGTCATGTTTGACATTTGGTGTATGAGCTGTGTGACATGTTTCATATTTGATGCATATGCAGTGAGATATGTTCTATATATGATGAAATTGCACCAACAATTATTTGATACTTGATATTTCTGCAGTGAAAAATATTTTATATTTGATGATCTGCATTGAGTTGTGTTAGATATCAGAAACATCTCCTGTGATCCACACATATCTGATTTCGATCCCAATCTCGAGAGAACGTGGCTCTATATGAGGTATTCATTTATTTACAATTTCATGAATCTCAGGGACATCATTGTCTTTGTCACTATGGATGGTCTATTTCAGTCGACATCAAACGAGTGATGCTCACAATTGTAATTGAATCAATCTTTTAGAGAGCCAACATCAGCAGCGCTTGTCGGCCCCGACAGCCAACTCTCCCGTTTATCGCAACCCAACGAGTGTTGTCATCGTGCACGCCTTCCATTGTCCTTTGTCATCCTCAACTCTTATCTAACAGTGTCATGCTTTCTTTGTTTTGGAAGCACCTCTTTTCTAACCCACTCCATTGATTTATTTTTTGTTGTTGTTGCTCAGAGTCTCCAACTCTCCACGGCTTACAAACGGTCGCTGCTATCACACTGAACAATAATTTTTTGCCAGAAAAATTCACTGTCCTTCCAAATATTCCTATCATGTGTATTTTATTATCTTCCTCTCCTTTTCATTGAAAATCCATTCCTATGTGGCGATGCTCAACCTCGCCTGAAAAGCTCTTTAGATTTTATTCTTCGATCAACTCCAGGTTTTTATGAATAACTTTAGTCCGACATTGCAGAACAAAGTATCCCATATCACTTCATTCATATTCAATTTACTTTATAACATGATTCTCCACTGCATCCCTGTTCTAAATTCAGTCTCGTACTTCTACCGTTCTTTCTCTGATCTAGCTACTGGTGCTGAGACATCATCCAAATATAAATGACTCAGCTCAACGAATGTTCCATGAAACGAAAACAAGACCCTGGAAGTCACTTCCCTCTGCGCACCCCAGAACTCTTTGCAGTATCTTTCATTCTCCAACTGTAAGGGTGCAGATCTAATGACTTGCTCTCGGAACCAGTTTAAGCTGTTGTACATGCTTTCTCGAGCTTTCAGTTGCATCTTTTCCATGTGAAGAAATGAAGTATTTTTTCCCACTTCAAAATGTTCATGATGAGGAACATAAAAACGAGGAAAATTTCAAGGGAATTAATCCTATTTAATAGGAATGCGTTTCAGAATCCCGCTCCATCATCAGTTCAAATTGATAATGGAGCGGGACTCCGAAACGTTTTCTCATCAAATATGATTAATTTCCTTGGAATTTTCCTCGTTTTCAAGTTCTTCATTAACTTGCAATTCAAGCAAACAACTGACCCGTTCAGATATGTTCAATGTAAATGATGCGGCTAAAAAGAATCCATACCGGTCTCTGTGTCTGCCTCAAGCTCGTCCCCAGAGGAGAGAGTGTGTTGGGTGCGGTCAGATGAAGAGACGGACGGGTGATCGCGGCGCGGTGGCGCGGTGGGAGAGGAAGACGGACTTTGGCTTTTGGAGCTGCCGGACCCAACGCTGTCTGTGTCGCTCCCGGCCACAGGGGTGCCCGATCCTTCGTGAGGGGAATTCGATCCTCCATGAGGAGAGCTGGAAACTGGGGAGCATAATCATGTGAAGTTGAAGAACAACAACGAATGATATTTAATGAAAAACGTATTTTTGATATGGGATGAAATCAGAGAAATCATTATCCAAGCGACCCTCTAACGCCCTCAAAATATTAATCGCAAAGCTATCCAATTTTTATTGGAAAAAAAGCGTTAGTGCAACAGCAGCGGACCACAACAGCTGGGTGCTCCACTGAACGACATGACGCTGCTGTGGGTGAGCGCAGACTGCACTGGCTTGTCAAAACTCTGCTGCTCACAGATTCACACTATGATATGAAACATCCTGAATGCATATAATTATCAAATAACAATTTATGACGCCCACTCGAAAACAACTTCATGAGTGTAGGTGAGGCTCAATAGACTTAGTATTCCCTTCACGTCATCAAAATTTTTGAATTATCCATTAAACGCTATGCAGCACCTTAAACTTTATTACTTTGCTATCGTGAAGCTGCTTATAAGTTTGTCAAAATAGATGGATTGTTCTCTGAATGTGTTGGAGTTATCGGGCTGACGTCTTTTGCCTCTAGACCGTTGAGATCACATTTTTATTGTCTGCAGGAGAATAACGAACATCGTAAAAATTAGCACGAGAAGTCATGCCTACTCAAAAGAAATATACTCTCAAGCCAGTTAGTACTCGTCAATGTATCTCCTAACAGTTCTCTTAACATTTAACTGAACGAATGAAAACTACACTCATGATACATGAAATCTTGCTATGGGTACGAACTGTTAATCAAATTTTCCACTACCAAGTGCAGCGACAGATGCTGCCTCAAATGATCACTGGACAAATGAAGTACACAATGATGAATATCCGAGATGGGATATAGAATGTGTTGGGTAAGTGCTCATGAATAGTTCATGTTAAAGTCTGGCGTCAAATATGTGACGCGAGTGTGTCGAGGACAGTGTGCGGTCCCGCACCTTTTGAGCTCAGGCAAACAAGAGGGCATCAACACCTATCTGAAGGTGTTGATGGCATCCGAAATAAGCGTAGCACGTTCCTGGAGCAAATGTGAAATATTGCCTTCTGAACATGACATTCAAAGTTGACCGATGATAAAAGTCTTATTAAAATAAAAATTGTCACCATTGAAAGGCGCATAAAGACATTTCCTTACACTCATGAACATCAAAGGGTAAATAATTACAAAAAAGTAGTCGAATCTGCCCAGAATAGAGAAGTAGTTGATTTGCTCAGATTTAATACTGACCACCACATCCAAGATTAGGTAAAATCAGATTAGATTAGATGATATTAGGTTAGATTAGATAAGATATGTTAGTTTATGCCTCCCTAACCATCTCCGAAATCATTAACCTTGTCATTGGATGGAAACTAGGCTTCAATGAACAACGCACTGCTCTGACGATGCGAAAGCATAATTTTGTTAATGTAGAACAGGCTTGAGTATTTGTCGACGTATAAACCCTCCGAACTTAACTGAAGTAAAAGTTAATGCTATTATAATTTTGTTTTCTATCCTATGAAAACTATTCCGACGCTCATTCTGTGATCGAAAATGCTTGACTCGTGATTAAATGAAGTGAAATTTGCTTCTATTGTTTTCAACGTCCCCGAACGATGTATTTGCCTAGCAGCAAGATGTGTCTTCCAAGTAAGCCCGCTGACGAGCTCCAGCATTTCAGTCCGATTAACTTTTAAAATTCAAAACATTTTGCCAGGGAGAAATTTTGCGCTCGTTTTCATACAAATTTCACAGGAATTACAGCGCGTGTTGAGGTAACCATCACATTTACAAAACAGTTTATGAGAAACTAATCCTGATTTATCTAAAACGAAGTTCGATTAGTCACTAACAGATCTGATTTGTCCGAAATAAAATTTTATACAGTGTAATTGAAAAACGTGACGTAATATTTCATTTGACATCTATGAACTAATACAAACGATACGGCAGATGTTAGTAATAAATTCATGCTTTCATTTTAATATCCCACTCGTTGCGAGCTGCCGTTGTAATCAATGTTCAAAACACGTATACATCGGTGCATGGATATGTGCATACAAGTGTATACAGTGGGGACAAAATTATTCGCTCGTATGACTTTTTTATGTTTATTAAACTGTTAGTAAGCCAACATACACGAAACTCTAATAGATTATAGATCTTAATGGTAAAATTAAAATTGTAAAATAAAATGCTAGATTTTTGCTCACGGTTTCGTCTGTTATAAAACATGAGTGGGATCTGGAAAATTACATTATGCTTTCAACGGGAAAAAATTAAAATAGCAATTGTCGCATTTTATAAAAAGAACTGTATCAAAGTAAATTTTCAAACATTTGAAACGTTCGTCGAACAAGACTCCACATGGTTTGGTGGAAAATTATTCCATTTACAAATAAGCCTCCATAGCAAAATCAAATCTTCCCTAATGTAAAAAGCCAGCAAAATTGTTCTAAGAGCTAATCATTCCACTGGATTCGAAATAAATTTCACTTATAAATATTTCTGTCAAATTCGATAGAATCATATTTTACCGCGGGTTCAATTATCCGTAAATTTGAGAAACATTGCACAAGCACAAACTTGCCGAGTCAGGGGCTCCACGGAAGACAATGTTCGTGCACACCGAAACATGCCTAGAGAGGTTAAAAATAAGCTAGTAATTACTCCAGAAAAGCTAAACATTGATGACGAAACTTATTTCACAAAGTGATGGAACCATAGGTAGAGAATTAGGTGGGATCATGAGAAATTAAGCACAATGTAAATTTCCCGAGAAAGCACGTTGCAAGTGTTCTTAAATTTAAAACTGAACACGAAGGCAGGAAATGAGTTTTTGAAACTAGTCTTTTGATCTCATGAAACCTAAGCTGAATTGTTTGGAAAAGATGCCACTCGTCATGTTTAAAACGACTCCACATCATGAACCAATAGATGTCGCCATGGATCCTCACATCTTGCGAGAGAATATCACCCTGAGAGCAAAGGCGCATTTTAAAATCATGAATGAACATTCCAAGTGGACAACAACCCTTGACACTAGGTAAATTTAAAGGCAAAGTATCTATCATCAGAAACAACACATATTTTTGTCCATTTTTTGGAGGTGGCTGCTAGGACAGAAAAACATATTGTCTATACACATTGTCGTAGGCTTATTCATATTTTACTCCTGTAGGATTTTAATAAACAAATCATTGCTAGAACAAAAATGGAGAGGGGCACAAACTCCTTTCATACATGGAACTATTCAGGATATTTGACAAACTATTCTATTTATTTTAAAAATAGCCAAAAGAGAACTGTTCAGGCCGTGGAACTATTCCGTTCATCAATGACATTTTACAAAAATCGGGAATCTTTTCGGAGTATAGAGAATCAATTAGTCTTTTACCTGCCTAACGTGAGTCGTTCGATCAACAAATTAAGTTCAAAAAACAATTTTCCGCCCAAAAAGAAATTCATTACGAAGAGCGAGAGCAAAGAACCCGCGGGTCTCAAAAGCTCGACTCAGACACCTGCCCGGGGAGCATTTGGCTGCCGTGCGCCTCAGCGACACCGTAGGAAGTCGGGCGAGACTTACGCAGCCAGACGCGCTCGGCAGCAGTAAAATAATGAAGTCAAGCATGTCAAGTTTTTTATTCAATACATGTATATTTTGTTTTTTCAGATTTGAATGATGATGTACTGAGGCTTGAAATGTTACATTAAAAATATTTTAAAGTTTTTCTTGGCCATAACCTTCGTAATTTAAGTCAAGTTTGTTACGTAACCTTCACTGATGTTAGAAATCAAAAGGCGGCCTCTAATTAAAGCAAGCTTACTAAACTTTATTATCTAAAGATCTCCTACAGAAAAAAACCTAGAAAGCATATTTATCGCAATAATTTTGAAGGTTGTGTATAACTTTGATCCCAAAGTCAGTAGGGGCTTCTTGTTAGTACTCATGATCCTAAAACCAAACTATCATTTTTATTTAAGAATTTAATGAAATTGATTGCGTGAATGAGAAAGATTCCTGTTTTCTAAATCTTTAAGAACAAAAACTTGGTCACAACAAGGAAGAAGTTCGCTCTAAGTTCTGCATTGTAGGGCGTTAGGAAGGCGGCTAATGGACGCATTTATCGTACAACGGCAAAAAAGTAATGCACACTTGGTTAGTGGAAAGGTATCAATAAATAACAGGTCAAAGATTCTGTACCTCAATTTACTTAACATTGTAATTTAGCAAAGCTTTATAAAACTATTGTAAAATGCTTCAATAGTTGCTACAACGCTGACAAATCTAAGAGAGCAGAAGCAAGTTCCTGATGTGAGCAAATCTGAAAGGGCTGGTCACATCGAACACGAGGCTGCATCAGAGTACATTGCTCGCAGTTTGCGTTGCACCACGAATGAGAAAAGAAATTTCAAAACAGCAACATTTGCACAAGCATAAAAGTTTCTGCCACCCTATTACTTTTTAAAAATTAAATTACGAAATTAATATGATTTTGAAATTCCAAACCAAAATTGTCGGCTGGAGAAGCAAAACGAAAAGTTGAAGAAATCGACTTCTAGTGATTTCGTACATTTATTATTACTTGTAAATCTTAAGTTTAAATTTTAATACTCTTTTAGAGAACGCATTAACAAAATTAACGACACTTATACACATCATTTCACGGCATGTGAAATAAAACACGTGAAGTATGGGGTTAAAAACCGGTAGGTTTAAAGCGAGGGAAAATGCAAATGAAAACAGGGTAAAGGAATCATGTCATATTTGCGCACAAACATGGAGAAATGACACACCAACAACTCGTCCTACACAAATATAAATCACAAAACAAAAAAAAGCACTCAAAATTAAAAAACTATGATTATGAGCCACGTAAAGGAATGCTAGCGTTTTCTTTTATTGTGCTCTGTAGCAGATGGGGAAATGAAGGAAAAAATTCAACAAACAATAACAGATTCAAGGAAAAATTTTATGACAAAATCTTCTAGTAACTCAGGCGCAGATTGCTCAATAACAGAATAGAATTAGAAGGCTGCAATAGCTCCTACAGTAATGATCTACAATGGCGCGAACGTGTCACAAACTTCAGACACAGAATTTACTCAATCAAACGCTTGGTAAACTAAATGCGAAGTTTTTCGTAAAATCTTAAAAAATTGATTCAATTTCAAATTCAAACCACAAATTCAAACCACAAATTTCAAACCACAAATGTTACCGGAACTTTGAGCTTGTTTTAGGAAGTAAAGTTTTTGTTATATATTTTACTTGATTCTTTTATTGGTCGAGAGCGATGGAGGGAAAATTGAAAAATTCCAAAAAGCAGAGCGAGAACAATAAACAAAAAAAAAATCAATAAGGTGAGCTTCAAAAGAAGCGAAGTGTAGTTTCCACCTAGTCTATTCACTTTGAAGTAAAAGTTTTTTCTACTTCTGTAAACTAATTTTGGCATGAAAGTTCATACTCTTTATACTGGTGTCAGGCACTTTCCTGTACATATCTCGTTGTGTTCTGGTTCACCTCGAGACATTCTGGTACGCCTCGAGACATTCTGGTACACCTCGAGACATTCTGGTACACCTCGAGACATTCTGGTACACTTCGAGACATTCTGGTACACCTCTAGACATTCTGGTACACTTCGAGAAATTCTGGTACACTTCGAGAAATTCTGGTACACCTCGAAACATTCTGGTACACTTCGAGACATTCTGGTACACCTCTAGACATTCTGGTACACTTCGAGAAATTCTGGTACACTTCGAGAAATTCTGGTACACCTCGAGACATTCTGGTACACTTCGAGACATTCTGGTACACCTCGAGACATTCTGGTACACTTCGAGAAATTCTGGTACACTTCGAGAAATTCTGGTACACCTCGAGACATTCTGGTACACTTCGAGACATTCTGGTACACCTCGAGACATTCTGGTACACTTCAGGAACTTCTGATACGACTCGATACATTCTGGAATATCTCAATGCATTCTGGTACAGCTGAGTTGCACCAGTCAAACCTCGAGTGTCCTGTACTAGTATTTGATCAAATTTTCTCTCACATGTTATCAATGTGTTTTGTATTTCTAACGAAACACGTCTCTACTCATCTCCGTCTATCAGCTCAAGTACTCCATTAGCTGGAGTATGTACCGAGTGTGCCTATTGAGATGCTCAAGATGTGGCATTCATAGCATAGGAGAGATGCACTCCGTCATGTGCGAGTCCAATATGAGATCATATTAGTCTTATAAGTTATGCAGCTCAGAAGGGTTTCAAGTGTTACGTAGCGTACGAAACACTTGATAAGCGTACGTAGCCTGTACAATCTATAAAAAAATAAGAAAAAAGGGAATGACGAATCAGTTAAAAAAACAGAAAGGAGAAAGAATTATATAGAAATTAATACTTTTAGGCAAGTCCATTGCTGCGGGTAAATATCGACACTGCCCTCCCTGAGCGGACTGTGTGAGGGCAGTGATAGAGAGCTTCTGATCTGCTACGAGCCTTCTCCTGGTTCATGTTTTGTACAGCAGTCACCTGTGTTTAACGCTGCAGTCACCTGTGTTTAACGTTGCAATTTTCTGCTTAATGCTGTATTCATCTGCCTAACGTTACACATTTAAAGCCTGCTTGTCCTCCACAAGTATCGCACGGCGCCAAAACACGAGCGCAGAACTGCCTTAGTCTTTACGAGTTCCCTTAGTAACAACGGGAGCGCCGGACGGGCTGGCCTCACCTCTCGCGTCCTCCGACCCGCACACGCCGCCGTTGGAGGCTGAGCTGAGCACGGCCGGGGGGGCGCTGCGGCCTCCGCCGTACTGCTCAAAGCTGAAGGGCGGACACGCGGCCGGCCTGGCGGAGGCGACGGTGGGCACTGCGGGAACCGCCGCGACTCGCTTCACAAACGTCATGTACTGAGACCCGGGCTCGTACAGGCGGGCCTTCTCTGCCAGCGCTTGCAGCTGCCCACGAAATGTGCGAGAAAGTTCAACGAATGTTGCCCTCCAGTGCACAGTGTAAAACAGGCAACTTTGCACAGTGATCTAAAAGTATTTACACCTACTTCAACAGCCTTATTGATAAGCGGTCTAATACTATTTATGCCTACTTTAGCAGCCTAAGGACCATTACCTGCACTGGAGCGAGGTCAGCAACCGTCTGCTGCAACTGAAAGTAGCGGGTGGTCACCGTCTTGATGAGCTGGTCGAACTGGAGCAGAAGTTCCCTGGTTTGTTTGATGACGTCTCTTTTGGTACGCATCCAAGACGCGTGCTTCTCGTTCGCATCCGTGACGCACGACTGGTACAGAGCCGTGGCTTCTCGCACCTGGAGAATTGCAGGAAATTTTCATTTAAACCTGAATCTCTCGTTTGCACCGTGCACAATATGAGCTGTACGCAGTGGCATTCCTAACTACAGTACAGAATTGATATGATACTACAAACAAACGCATCATTCGATGAATGTGAAATCGATCCATGATAGTACTTCACACGTATTCTGAATGTGCATTTCATAAATGTTGGCAATTGTGTCTGATGAGAGAAGGACAAAAGGAACACAAACCTTGTTGGCTGCTTCGTCTCGCTTCCTCTCCAGCTTCTCGTGCTGGTCTGCAGTGTTACTTCTGGGCTCAGCATCCCTCAGCCTCGCGAGCTCCTGTGAGAGGAGGACAGCGACACTGTAAGCTCACGTAGCTTCACTTATTTTTTCCCTTGCTTGCCTTCATTATAAGGAGAGAAAATAAAGTTTGGGATATGCTGGAGTTTGGCAAACTGATAACAAAGCTGAGAAATTATATCTTGCGTTTTGATGGAGATTTGTGAAAGGATAAGAGCACTAAGCAATCAATCACATGGTGCATCTTTTCTGCATTCAGGTGTTTACAACTGAAGATCCTAACGCATGGAGTCAATTGTTCGCTACTAAAAACAATAACAATGTGCAAAAATCGCTTGAAACAGATTGACGGCTCCGTCTACGCCCATATGTGCAGACCTATGTAAGGTTTCTGCGACCATGTACGAAGTTGTTTAAGGTCCTTGTGACCATGTGTAAACTTTTATAACGTCTTTAAGACCATGTACAGACTTGTGTTGGGTCTCTGCGACCACGTACGGAGTAATGTAAGGTCTCTAACGCGATGGTGTCTCAAATGGTGAAATCTTTCACAAAATAAGCTCATACATTGCCAGCAAATTAAAGTGGAAGACGCCAATCAAGTTTGAGAATCAAGAATTTCAAAATGCTGTAAGCAATGCTCGCAACAGTCCTGATGAAGCAATTTAAGAATTTGATTTTCATTTAAGTAAGACTGGGCTTAAAGAAGGCGTTACGACGAAAGTTACGTAAAGGCATCCTTCATTGAAGAGCTACAATTTCATGAGCCGTCTTACTGTAGAATACATGTACTGCAAAGATTATCCTTAGATCACTTTTACTTTGAGTACGAGTATGTAAGGCTACTTTTTATCAATTTTCAAATTACATCAGTGCTGAGGCGTCAACTCAATTCCAGCGACTCTTCTACTACTCTAGCTTTTTTAATTTTTGAAAGAACTGGAGCCGTGAGAGCTGCTCTTGCAAAATGCTCATGATGAAAACTGAAATTCCGAAGACTCATTAATGTACAATATTGGGTTGGATTGGCAATTGACGTATAATGTATATAATTGCAAAAATCGAATCATTTTTCTAGTTCTGGCTCGCTTGTTGGGATGCATGATTGTTTATCACTATCCCCCCACACCTTCCTTGTACATTTTAAGGGACAGTAAAGGAGAAATGACTTTCCAGGCGGGTTCATTAATGTAAGAACTGGTGCAGCCATGGCGTGTAAATAACGACGTCACACCAGGCAGTACGAATATTACAGCTAACATTCAAATAAACAAACGACAACGTCAATGAATTTCATCGACTTCCGTTGGGTGTTTTAAAAACTAGGCAAGTCTCTCAAGTTATTACAGAAGTTCGAAGCTCCCTATGACAACACTTGTATGAAAATTACCGACACGTTTCACACCAAGAGAATTATAGGTTTAATTTCTTTTTTGCTCAAATAATTTTGTAAGTGTTGGTTAAACTGAGATAATTTTCCATTTAAGTGGCTATGTGCTTTGGAAAGATATGTTGAAATATTCATCTTTGAAATATTTATCTCTTTAGAGTTGTGCATACCAGTTGTAGAGTGAGCTAATTTTCTGTACAGTCACCCAACATTGACTCATACATTTAATCATGCCGCGTTACGATCATATCAAAAGTATCCTATTTCCTTAATTAGCACCGAACAAATTTTGATGCAAGTGAAATGAGTGTGAGGAGTAAGAGCACTGCAAAATTTTGCATACATCGTGCCGTTTTATGCTCTATCACCTCTTCCAATGAAGCAGGTTGTAAATACTCTGTTTTCAGCAAAGCTTCTAAGCCAACGCTTCATCATTTTCAAAATAGTATAAAGCAAGCTTGAAAAGTTGATTTTTTTCAAATAGAAAATTGATTGGGGGCACTGAATTCGTACTGAAAAACCAACACAATGAAACGTCAGGAAAAGTATTGAAGTGTTTTGAAGTTCCCCAAATTGAAATTGAAATTTTATGCAAGCCTAAGCCATGAGCTGCAGATATAGAGCAACGCCAAACAAAGGCACGCTCCAAACAAAGCGGTCACTGGCCAGCTTTGAACGACGACTTTCAATGTTTGATCTTTAGGGTCTGTAATCTGGATTCCCGTGCACGACGTCCTGCGAATGTGGAAGCTGCTTAGACCTGATGCATCTGACGGAGCAGTGAAGGCTGCACTCCTGGTACTGGTACAGACCTGGTGCCGCTGCTGGTACTGATACTGACCTGGTGTCGCTGTTGGTACGTGCCCTTGGCCTTCTTAAGAGCGTTGAGCGCATCAGTGAGCCGCCGGTGCTCGCGGTGCCACTGCTCCTTGATGGCCTTGCGCGAACGCTCGTGCTCGCTGCGTCGGCTCGTCAGAGGCTGCACACAAGCGGCGTCAACTTACAGCTCAGGCAGAGGGGAAATGCTGCGTAAGTGAGACATATCGACAGCTAATACTTCTATACCAAGGACAAGCGTTGTCAACTCCCAGCTCAGTCATAGGGGAAATAATTCATGCACTCAGAAGACACATCTTCAGCGAATACTTTTGTGGTAAAAATTAAGAGACACTTGATGCATGTTTAAATTGAAAACTTGCACTATATCGTTCGAGGACATTGCTTTCAACTGTGGGCTCAGAGTATTATATACGAATTCCATTCAAAATATGAACGATCTTGGCTTACAAAGGGAAAATTGTAGCGTTTCAGAAATTTTATTCAAACATCTTCAAAGGAATCCTCTTAGGGATTCAAACACAACTGCCAGAGGTGCTGACACAGCTGGTATCAGCTCAGGATGCTGTTCTTCAAATGTTGTAGAACTCTCCAGTCGCTTTTCTAATTATATTCTCATGAACAATACAACAAGTCTTGGGCCATTTCCTGGCTGAGTTGTTGCTGCTGTTTCACAAACAGTCCTTCCGTATTTGAAGCAGTGACTCCACTTCTTTGCCAGTGTTATTCCCCTTCAGAGCGGAAGTATGCTGAATCTTCTGAATAATTAACACTCGCAGATCACCGAGTTTCAGGCAGAAGTTGAAGCTGTGCTGCTGCTCGATGCACTCCATCATGCTGGAAAAGGAGGGTAATCCAACGAGCACTCTAGCCAATACGGGCGGAAATTAGCGCGCACTCCAGTTGTCAAAACTGCCCCGCATGGGCACGAAGAGTGCCAACGACTACCTCGTTAAAGAAATTGAATGCTAAAGTACTTTTTTCTTTTATGAACCCAGGTCAGGTATTTTTGAACCGACCTTGTACATATTCTAGTGTATATATTATTTGTTACAGCTATGACGAGCCATTATTTCGGAAGAAATAATCTAGGATGGACGTCGAAGAGAACAAAGGCTCCTTTACCATCGTTTTCGCAAGTAGAAAATTAAATGTTGGAGTGGACTAATGCTGGCACGTTCAAGACTTACATCTTACACCTCCATCTCGCGCCTCTCTCACGTTATCTCAGAAGAGGCGTTTGTTAACGTGAATATCTTTTAAAATGGCAGCACAGGGGAATATCTACAGGGGTTTTGATGGATTCACACTTTGTCCTACGATAGACAAATTTGAAGTGAGGGCAGTTAGTCAAATTAGAACTCAGCTCTTTTTGCCAACGTGTGATGTTTGACACTAAGCGAGTGTCTGCTCCGAGCTCTTCTATGTAGTGTGTTACTCTGAAGCGACCCGTCATTTCAATAACCAATGCGACAGTGTAAAGCTCCTTATCCCACTCAAACTTCCGTGTTGCTGGCATCCATAAAAATTATCCCTAAATCATATTTTATATACAAATCACAAAGACCTGTATAAATAAATATTCCGTCCATCAGAAGTTTTGACTTGGATTGTGAAAGGACTTATTCTTCAGAAACAATTATTTTCACCCATACTTTGCCTATCTAAAACAAACATATGTTTTAATTTAGTTAGCTCGTCTAGTCGAGTGGATGATCATTACAGGACGTTAGTCTCTTCGCTGCTACTGTAAACTACAGCAAGTCCACACATAACTACTTCAGTAGCGAAGAGCGGACGCTTATGTCCATTAGGAAGACGAGATGAGAGCCTAATTTCCTCAAGAGCTCTCAGCAAAATACAGCCGTGGTATGTGTGCCCCGACTCGAGACCTGCGTAAATATCAGAGGCCTCGTCTCGGCGGGCAGTCACTGTCTCGGTCCAGCTGGTCAACATGCCCACCAATTACAGCTCTGCCCTCAGGATAACTTCCTTCCAAATGTAGGCCTCATAGAAACATATGTAGAATTTGCTGGCTCGTGTAGTGTAGACGGGGTAAGTCAAAATTTTGACAACGTAAAGTTTGTTTGTTTTTTCTGTGAAAACATCCAAAGGAAACTTTATTTATTTGAATTAGGGGTAGATAATGCCATACAGTTAAAAGAAAGATTTACTCTATTTAGCCTCCGTTATTTCTTTAAATATCCATGAGTCGTGTTTGGCAGCCTTCATACGCGGAATAGAGCTCACTTTGAGGAATTAGAGCGCATTCGTGATGCATTTAAGGCTTCAGGTCATCGAGCGATGCTTGAGTGCTGCAGATCTCGCGTTAAATAAACCACATCGAACAATCAAGCGTATTTAGAAACAAACTCCGCGAGTGTCATTCTCCTTTACTGTTTGACACCGGGATGCATCATTAAAGTCGTTATTTTGAAGTCGTGTGATAGAGCAGTCTTGTTGAAATATCCATGGTCCGCCATCACAATCTAGACGCGCCCATGGGAGCAGTTCAGCCTCTACGAGGTCAAAAATGTAACGTTATCTGTTAATCTTCATCCCCGAAGGAACGAAAATAATGTTGGGAGATCTTTTACTCGTAGCAGTAGTTGAGATCTGCAGACTATCGCAGACAGTGCAGCTTGACGTCGGTCCTCTGCTGTGCCTTCCCCTGTATAGTACTTGCTTCGAACTCCGATGCTTGATTCCTTTTCATGAGCAAAGAGCAAGTAGCGCAGCCTGCCTTCTGTCGTGGTATTAAGGAGGAGTTGACCTCCGTCATGTTGTCATGAATGGCTGTAAGCTTGTGCCTTTTATGCATTTTGTTGAGAAAGATTTTGATACTCTCGTTCACAAGTTGCCGTGCTGGAGTCTGCCTGGCCCTTTTCCTTGGAGGCCAAATTTTCCAGCGGAGCCACGACGACATTACTTCAACTTTCTGGCCGGTTTTTGGCAGTTGTAAAATCCGAAATGTTCTCGCATTGGCCACGCCAAATGCAAATTTCACGGGTTTCTATTTTAAGTTTTTCACAATTTTTCGTACCCTGTATTTCTTACGATGGACATTAAATCTTAACATAATAATTATCAAATTAAAATTCTACCATAACAGCTTCAAAATGCACCCTAATTTATTACATAATTATGCAACAGATGAAATTTTGGTCTCCCAATTAGGTTGCCCCAATTTTGGCGCACTCTGTACATTAAACTTGAGTAAATTGCAAAAACACTGCCCAGTCTCGCTTTACTTCATGGAAACGTCAGAGAAGTAAATAAATATATTTAGGTCCCGAATAAAACGGAACTATGCAGAAACACGCAGTAAAACTAACTCTTGAATTGATTTGAAATAATAACCAAGAAGTGAAAACTAACCACGAGGAAACTAGGGCGCAAATAAAAAGAGTAACATCAATTGCTAGATTTAACGGCAAAAAAGTTATTTCTCTCGTTATAGAGATGCAAAAATTTTCCCCAAGCTAATAATCAGCTTTCAACCAGAACGCTAGAGGCAGATGATAAAACGCTCGAGTCAAAAAGTTCTGTGAGAGCTCTGTAAAAAGTAATACATCAAATAATTTCAAATTGAAATGATATATACATTTTTAAGAGTTTAGATAAAGACAAAGTGGAACGCTTTATCGGAAAATTTCGAGTGCGATCAAGAACCCATGCAGTTAACTAAAATTTGACGACCGTCTAAGAAATCAAGATCTCAAGGTTTCACATCACGCTGAAAGATATTTTCAGAAGCTCGCGAAATCAAACATGAAGCATGTATGGGTCTTTGTAGCATCATGGATACTTTTTAGTGAGCAATGTAACTTATGCAACGCACGCGCTCGTGTTTGACCTTATCTTCACTGAGCAAAGACGGAACCATCCTCCAGTTGTGTTCGAACATGACAGAATGAGGTTGATTCACGAAAGAGTGAGGCTCATACACTACATACTAAGCCTCATACATAACAGAATGAGGCTCATACAAGACAGAATGAGGCTCATACATGGCAGAATAAGGCTTACACATGACAGAAAATGAGGCTCATACATGACAGAATGAGACGAAACGACAGAATAAGGCTCATACATGGCAGAATGAGGCTAATACATGACAGAATGAGGCTCATGCATGACAGAATGAGGCTCAAACAAGACAGAGTGAGGCTCATACATGGCAGAATGAGGCTCATACATGGCAGAATGAGGCTCATACATGGCAGAATGAGGCTCATACACTACTCACTGAGGCTCATACACTACATACTGAGGCTCATACACGGCACAATGAGGTTCATACACTACTCACTGAGGCTCATACACTACACACTGAGGCTCATACACGGCACAATGAGGGTCACACACTACATACTGAGGCTTATACACGGCACAATGAGGCTCATACACTACTCACTGAGGCTCAAACACTACATACTGAGGCTCAGACACTACACACTGAAGCTCATACTCGGCACAATGAGGCTCATACACTACACACTGAAGCTCATACACTGCACAATGAGGCTCATACACTACATACTGAAGCTCATACACAGCACAATGAGGCTCATACACTACATACTGAGGCCCATACACTACATACTGAAGCTCATACACTACACACTGAGGCTCATACACTACGAACTGAGGCTGATACACTACATACTGAGGCTCATACACGGCACAATGAGGCTCATACACTACATACTGAGGCTCATACACGGCACAATGAGGCTCATACACTACATACTGAAACTCATACACGGCACAATGAGGCTCATACACTACATACTGAAGCTCATACGCTACACACTGAAGCTCATACACTACATACTGAGGCTCATACAATACACACTGAGGCTCATACACTACACACTGAGGATCATACACTACATACTGAAACTCATACACTACATACTGAGGCTCATACAGTACACACTGAAGCTCATACACTACACACTGAGGCTCATACACTACACACTGAGGCTCATACAATACACAATGAGGCTCATGCACGCTACAATGAGGCTCATATACTACATGCTGAGGCTCATACACGGCACAATGAGGCTCATACACTACATACTGAGGCTCATAGACTACATACTGAGGCTCATACACGGCACAATGAGGCTCATACACTAGATACTGAGGCTCATATACTACATGCTGAGGCTCATACACAGCACAATAAAGCTCATACACTACTCACTGAGGCTCACACACGGCACAATAAGGCTCATACACTACTCACTGAGGCTCATACACGGTACAATGAGGCTCATACACCACATACTGAGACCCATCCACGCGAGAACAAGACACACGTGCTCACCTCAATGTAAGCAGCAGTCTTGAGGCGCGAGTAGACCGCCTCCATCTCGCCGCAGTTGGCCTGGTCCTGCTCCAGCGCTGTGATGTACGCAGCCTGCAGCGGCAGGAAGTTCTGGGGGCAGGGGCACTGGGTTAGCTGTGGTGCAGCGGCAGCTGCTGTCCTGTATGTCTACAGCTACAGCAGCGCAGGTCAGCAGCTGCGGCAGCGGATGTGCATCAGCACCTCTAACAACCAGCACCGGAACTCAAGACATGCACAACACACAATAAGACTGTGTGTGTGTGTGTGTGTGTGTGTGTGTGTAGAGAATTCTATCCCTGAGCACTTCGTGTAAGGCAGGCGTGTCGTGAAGACTGCCTTCACTCTCGCAATGTAAATATATCTGTGTAGTGACCGTTGTGAGGCGCTATACCATCAGCGCAGCGAAGACCTGTGACCTGTCAAACGCAGTCTAGCCCAGTTGGAAGCGATGTTAGTGTTGACTGGGTGGCAGCCTAGAGCTCTGCAGCTAATCCCATTTGCTAACTGCTATGGCGTCTATTGACTTTCTACTTATAATTTGCTCAGATTTTGTAAAGTTTTAATCTTTTGAGAAATATGTTTGTAATAAATATGTTCTTAAATAAATTCCTTTATATTGCTGGAATATTAGTTGTTTAAAGCCCCTGTTCCATGCACTCTCTACAAGTTAACCTTCAACCCGTTACAAAGAAAAATGAACTTAGTTCAGTACACCTGATAAACGTAACTAAAGAATTCAACATTAGTGAAAATGAGCTGGGTTTTTCCACAAAAATAACTAATTTTCAAGTGTACCTTAAGCAAGAATTTCTGTTCCAGAAAATAAGTGCAGATCCCTGCTCTGCCGCCTCTGGAAGGTGAAGTCAACACACAAATTCCGTAATTGAAATTTTTGTCGAGAGCAGAAGCAGCAAAACAGCATGCAACTTTTGTGCCTGAACTATTGCAGGAATAGTAAACATGACCATAAGTTCCATTTCCGAGGAATACAACGCAATGAAATTCACCGTCTACTAGCTTACAGCTGCGGACTGCGGCTCGTAAGCGGGCAGCAGCATGCAGTCGTCCGCTAGTTTGCAGCTGCAAACTGCGACCAGTAACCTGATTTTGGTCAGTCAGCTGCCTCACTGCTTGCTAGTCATTAACATGAGCTAATTCAGATGAGCTGCCTAATTATATCATGGAACGCGCCTGCTTGCATCACACCAGCCATTGCACGGTGTTTTCATTTCCAGCTTCACTGGACGACGTATAAAGTGTTGGTTTGCGTGGTACTTTGTAACATTCAATGTGTCGAGGTGGCTGACATTTGCGTAAGGGTTAGTTGATCCGAGTGTCTCCACTCGAGGGTACCTGCCACACCAACATACCACACACCACACCAGCGCGCCAGTTTGGAGGCCCAACTCATCTCCTCCTTGAGCTCAGGCAGTTTGGAGGCTCAAGTCACCTCCTCCTTGAGCCCAGGCAGTTTGGAGGCGCAATTCACCTCCTCCTTGAGCTCAGGCAGTTTGGAGGCGCAACTCCCCTCCTCCATGATCCTAGGCAGTTTGGAGGCGCAACTCACCTCCTCCTTGGGCTCACGAAGCTTGGAGGCGCAACTCACCTCCTCCTTGATCCCAAGCAGTTTGGAGGCGCAACTCACCTCCTCCTTGAGCCCAGGCAGTTTGGAGGCGCAACTCACCTCCTCCTTGAGCCCAGGCAGGGTGGAGCGTGCCAGTTTTGAGAGGGCCTTGGCGTGCTCCAGGTGGTGCTGTGCCCGCTGCTCCACGTACGCCAGCAGGTCCTTGGCGTACTTGCTCCACAGCTTGGCGCGGTGCAGGCACAGCTCCACACCTGACGCACACACCACACATTTCTTTACGCGCGTTGGTGAACAATTTAACTTGATCTATTTTGTCCAAGGCGATCATTTTCGGGAACAAATATTTGTCCTAAAAATTGAAAATGCACAATTTAAAGAGGCCACTTAATCTACTTCTGGCCGAAGCAGTACACATTTTTAAAGAAAATCTTTTCCGTCCTCTAACAGAACATTTGAAATATCGCCTTTGAAATTCAAAGGTTGTAACAGAATTATGATGAGTCTTGTTCGATGTTAAAGCAAACGTTAAAACTGAAAAATGACTGAGCAATTTCACCCCACAAACAACTACATCAACTGCTGCGAATTAGAGCTCAAATTTCGGCGGCTTGCAGACCGTGCTGCAGCGGTTGTATTTACTTTGTTGTCAAGATGCCATTACTCATCAGTGGGTCTCTGTAACATTCGTATCAACACGCAAATCTCACTTCAAATGTCATGTAGCCGCAAAACAACAATCAAAGCCAAGTTGCCTTGCAGTGAAAAGAAGACAAGTTATACGCATCAGTGAGTCTCTGTAATATTCGTATCAACACGCAAGTCTCAGTTCAAATGTTATGTAGCTGCTTAGCAATAACTAAAGCCAAGCTGCCCTGTAGTGAGAGGACAAGTCAGCAGGAAAATCCTGCCCGCATTGTGCAGCGAGAGAGCGGCAGCTACGGTGAAACATTAGCCCGCCTCGTTACAGGGGCGCGAGTGGCACAAATCACGAGCCATCATCGCTGCAACAATTGGGGCCATCACTCACCATTAGGTGAGCAGCACACACGACACTGACCATTATCATGGCGGTGTAGGATGTCATCCATGACGTCCGCAGCGATTGGGTCAGAGTCAGCGATGGAGGAAGCGCTGGAATCGGCGTGGGAGCGAGGCAGTAGCGCCACCTCCGCTTGGTGTAACGCCTCCGCAGACTGACGGGCACACAACATCAACAATTATAGCGTAACAAACTTCCATGTGAGTGAAGTATGTTTTTTGTTAAGAAGATGAGCCAATGTAATAGCGAACGTCTTTTAATAGCAAACGTTTTGGAATCTCCAATTTCATCCTCAGTGCAGTAAAACGTTGTTAAAGGAACAGTGAAAATACGAAGTAATGAAAAGAAGACGTCTTTGTTACGTAGATCTGATTGAGAATTTGCACATAGCTCGTCACTTCTCAAATAAAACTGAGTCAGCGGACATTCTGCAGCCAATAAAATGTTAAAACTAGAAAATACTATAATAAAAAATCTACTTAAAAATGAAACAAAATTTTTATGCCTTCACGGTAATGTCAATTGGAAAACATGTAGAAACAATTCTGAAATGCTATATAAAAAACCTACTTTTGCCAAAATTCCTGGCCATGTTAGATTCGGCCAGCTCAAATTATTGAGAAATGAAGAACAGAGTCAACCTCTTCTACGGAGCAAATGCAATACGCAAACTTGTCCCCTCTCTTTGAGTAGTGGCGAGACCTCACTGTGGCAGTGACTCAGGCACTGATTTTTTGTGTGAAGTTTATTTCGTGTTGGTATTGGTCTATTGAATGACGAGCAATTTGTGCTGTTAGTGGCTGCCTCCAACTCTTTTGAGAGCAAGCTCCAGTTCAGAACTTTTGAACGAAATCACTTCATTGTCTTACCCCATTATAACATTACCCCACTATAGTCACTTCATTTTCTCACCCCATTATAATATTAAATGAAGCATCAGGGAAATTATTACTAATCACCGTGAAAAAAAAACGAAAGTACACTTTTTTCTATACTGGTCACAAGAAAAAGAATTTTTTACTTTCTTCTTTACTGGCCACAAGAAATAGAAAGCGTCACACTCAAAAATTGATGCCATGAACTTAGCTCTGCTCGTACTACTTGTCTCAATAGCCTATTAAAACTCCCAGAAATAGTGCCCTCATCTTACTCAGTACAGTACCGTAATAGCAGTAAAAAAAACTCAGACAGATCACAACTCGTGTTCATGTCGTGTTTTCTGGTGATATGAGCTCTGAAAATGTCCGTATTTATTTGAACTGTAGCAGTTTTTGGCGTAGCATTGGTATTGCAGTATCGCAGTTTTGCAGTCGCAGAGGTGTTTTCAAGCCTCTCGGCTCTCTCAGATAAGAGGACTCTGCAAACAAGACAGGCACAAAAATACAGCACCGCAGCGCTACATCAAACACGGGCCGCACGGCACGTCGGCAAGAATCAACAGGCGTCAAATGGAGCTCCGATTGGCGGCTGTGACAAACACACCAGCCTCTCCACTCCTCTCCACTCTCCTCTCCAATCTCCACTCCCCTCCTCTCCACTCTTTTCCACTCCTTACAAACTCTTCCCCTCTCCACTCCTCCCCTCTTCACTCCTCTCCACTCCCCCAAGAGCGCTGCCCTCACATTCAAGTCCTGCAGCATGCGGCACCGGGCCAGTCTTCACTCCGAGCTCCCGGAGGTCAACACACAAAAGAAGCTGCGGAATTCACTATACTTTGCGACGTGTGTCACTCATGCGGATAGTTATAATTAAGGTTTGATTCCAAGTAAATGGTTTGTAAAGTATTAACGAAAAATTACTTATGGTGAACCACCCAGCGAGTTTCTTGCCTTCATTTCCGTGACTATCGAGCAACTCAGACACAAGTCTCCGTTGCAGGCCACTGATTAGGAGCAAAGTGGTTGTGCTCAATGCAATGGCACGTAACGAAAACTTAGTAACTGTTTCTTTGTTAGTTAAATTATTAATACTATCACTCAGTGAGCACCCCCCCACCCACCGCCTGCAGTCTGGAGGGCGTGCTGACGCTGCCCAGCTGTGATGTGTCGATGTCGCCCATGAGATACTCCGAGACCCTGTGTGGCATATACAGCGTTAATATACACTCTCTCCGGCACGCACCTAACTGAGAAATCTCCTACTGCTCAGTCAGAGTCTTCTCCATATTTAGACTTACAAAAACAATTAAGCACACCACATCACAAATACATTAGAAAAGTGTTAAAACTTTACCTGGTGTCAGTTCAATTCTGATTGAACAATTCCATGGAAATAAAATTTTTATCAATTGCATGTTACTGTTGCACACCAATACCTTAATAAATGTTCCTAAATCACAGGGGTTGTGCAGGGGATGCAGGCGTGGCAGATGTTGTACAGGTGTTCAATAGTTGTTAGCAGTTAAGTTTTTTGTTCAATTTTCTTAGTGTCATTTTATTGCAAACTTCAGCTTTTGTTTGCTATTTTCTCTGTTAAATTTGATGTTATTAATCGTTTTCCTTCATGTATTCTTATGCTAAGAAATTTAGTTACTCTATTTTGAAATTCTGAATCGATGACATCTACAAAATGTGGCGAATTATTGTGGAAGTTACAGAAAATTCCTTCGAGCTAAATGAAATTCGTGCTTAGGGTAACGCCAGTGTAAATAAACTGCAGTTCAGATAAATAGGAATTTGCTCTCAATTCCCAGCGTCTAGAAACAAAGCCGCCAAATTGAACTTAAAGCCAAGTCGTCCTTGAGATGCTGCAGCCTCAGGACATCTTCACGCTGCTCACTGAAGCTTCGATACTGCCAAAAAATCCTTCTGGAAGTGCGGACAAAAGCAACGAGGAATGAATCAGAAGAATAACTAACACACTTCATTTTCCAGTTTCTTCCTACAGGCTTACAAAAGGCACTTCGAGAAAGCTTTTATTAAAAGGACAAGTGAGTTGCCAGATCGGTATCTTTAGAGTTCAACTGGACGGGGACAAATTAAAAGGACAAGTGAGTTGCCAGATCGGTATCATTAGAGTTCAACTGGCCGGGGACCATTTAGACACGGGGTGACATCAACATGACCAGGTAGACGACGTGAGATCCTGCCGTGATGACTGCAAGCCTCGCTGTAAAGCGGTCTGAATCCGACAAGGACATAACATCGCAAGAACTAAAAACTGCCGCCGTTTGTCGGTATCAGAAAATAAAAAAGAGAATTTTAATCAACCCAATTAACTGCTCCTTCTTTTCAAAGAGCCTAAAAAAATAAATTCTTTGTTTCTGACTGAGGTAAATCTTTAAAGAAAAATTGTGCACTCTCTTCACAAACCTGGATCGCTTGGATCGCTGCGTCTGTTTTGTCTTTGTCTGCGTGCTAAG
The DNA here is from genome assembly GCA_014220935.1 of Platorchestia sp. MABIK. Lineage (NCBI taxonomy): Eukaryota > Metazoa > Arthropoda > Malacostraca > Amphipoda > Talitridae > Platorchestia > Platorchestia sp. MABIK. The sequence goes on along the minus strand of JACJUY010004077.1, from coordinate 21,104 downwards.
TTTCAGGAAGCCTCGTTGGCCTTCGGGGCCTTAGAATAAAAGCCTGTAAAGAAATGCGCTAAATTCCTTGGGATCGTCGGGCTCGTCTCTTTTCTTTGTTTTGTGAGGTGCCTCTTGAAAATTGGAAGAAGCTCTGATTAACCACGAGACAAACTAATCATCGCACTTCAACGTCTTCTTCTTTGTTCGAACTTCATAATGAGCTTCTAAGCGAACTTTCCTTTATGTCCTCTGGGCACACCAAAAACTTTGTAGTTTTTTCGATCATAGTGAAATGACGGCGTACTGCATAACGTCAGTTACACGGCTTCTTTTGGACACATTGTGTCCGCAACTTCAGGTGCTGGGCAAGGATCTTTTGAGGAAATAGTGTAAAATAATTGTATGACTAGGATCGCGTATCGATTGGCTTGAACTTTCGCAAAAATACTCAGAAAACGTTTTGAAATTAATTAGTAATTCATTCCAAGTTTATCTTCAAAGGTAATACGCTAGTATTAAGAACGTGTCAATTTCGTATGGTGACGTCATTTGACCACACAAACTCTTATGTGAGAGTCACTGTGATGAACAAGTAACGCCACGTTGCTTCAGCTGAGGCCAGTTCCAGCACAGTTCCCCAACAAATTGTGTCCTCACACAATTTACAGGTGGTACTCGATAGGCAATTCGTATATAATAATCCTTTGCATCATTCTACGAAACATCTGCAATTTGTATTTAAATTTCATGTTTTCTCTTCGAAGAAAATGTTGTAAAGTCGTGTAAACAATGGGGATACCAATGAATGAACCCCTAAAATGGCCGTCATCATATTGCTTGAGACCAATATCAAAACTTGTATGGACAATTTTTTTCTGAAAGATCCTGCGTACAATTTCGTGGCCGCAAGTGAAAGTGAACTCAAGCAGGAGCGAGACCAACTGCAGTGACACCCGGAGCCCTGAGGTGGCTTTGTTGCCATCCGTGTGTGAGGGCAACGTGTTGCATATCCAACACATTGTTAGTGTAGGTTACCATCCTATATACTCGTTACATATCCAACACACTGTTAGTGCAGGTTACCATCCTATATACTCGTTACACATCCAACACACTGTTAGTGTAGGTTACCATCCTACATTTTCATTACAAATCTAACACATCGCAGCGGACGACCATACACCGCCAAAACGATGCACCAACCAACACATCTGTTTAGTGCCTGTAGCAAACGACTACACAGACAGCTACACAGACCGACAGCCACACAAACAGCTGCACAGACAGCTACGCAGACAGCTACACAGACTGCTACACAGACAGCCACACAAACAAACAGCTACACAGACAGACAGCTACACAGACCGACAGCCACACAAACAGCTGCACAGACTGCTACACAGACAGCTACACAGACAGACAGCTACACAGACAGCATCTTAAATAAACAATCTTCATTTTGCTTGCTTAGACATAAGCAAGATCTTCGAAACTCTATTTTCTTATCCATGTTCAATTATATAATTTCATCATTACGTTTAGAAACCAAAACTGTGATCGCATTGCTTCATTGACGTCTGATGGCGGCCTTTAATACCATGAAGTAAACGAAAATGATCTTTATTGCATTAATTAAACAGCGATGCAAACCAAAGCTCATTTTTAACATCTCGGTTCGATGTACTTATCACATGCGACGTAAAATTGAACAGCTCGTTCCCAGAGTTGCGGGGCGAGCGTCACCTCGCAACATCCGCAGAGCAAATCTTCCTGTCAGCCGAGAACATTGGGACGCTAAACGGTGGGTCAGTGAACACACACTCTAATGAGTGCTGTAAAAAGCGCGAGTAAATGTGCTAGAAAACGCAATGCTAACAAAGAAGACAGACAGCTACACATTTAAATGTAGAAGATTTAAAGCTGCTGCTTTGCTGAGATGAAGCGAGGATCGTTCGAGCAGAAAAGATAACTGTGAGCTCCTAGTCGGTTTGTCTTCCTTCCTGGAACGTATATGGTATATATTATTGGTATATACCAAGCCTTTTTCTCTTTTAGTAGAGAGTGGCTGAGTATCATTGACATGATACTCTTACAGGGAATGTACATGATAGGGGTTCCCCAGGCCCCTAGTCCCGCCTAAGCTTTGAGGCCTTATTTTCCTCTCGTTTAGTGCCCAGGTAACATTCCTTGAGGACAGTGACCACACTGCAGGCAACGACCCTGATTTGCCGCGTCAGCGTTTTTCACGCCAACAGCTGCGAACAGGGCTCGAACCCGTGCAGGAAGCACAGAACGCAAGCGCTCTGTACACTCGGCCACTGCAAGGCCTGGATTGCTTTGCTTCTACGTTCCTGTTTGCTTCTGGATTGCTTTGCTTCTACGTTTGCTTCAACGTTCCTGGAACGTAGAAGCAAACAATGTAAATGTTACCATGAAACAGAATTGGTCATCGATTAATTTACTTCTTTTCTTTTATGAACTTCAAGAGCACCTCTAATTAATGTGAAATAAGCTTTATAAAATATTTTTTGGCTTAGTGTTTTGGCTGTTGGCAAGACTCAGTTCCATGTCCCATAGAGGCGAACACATTTTGTCGCTCGAGGCCCTGCTGTCAGGCCGCTCTGTGAACGGCGTTGGATCAAATCGTGCTGAAGAAGAGCAAGCAATATCAATATTTTAATTTTTTTGACAGCTGCTTTAAGCAGAATAACGGGCAGAGACATCAATAACGAGCACACACATCAATAACGGGTACAGACATCAATAGCAGGCCTAGTACATTAATCTCCTTATGCTCTGGATTCCATCATAAGTTCCTACTCCATCCAACAGGGTTTCAGAGAGAGACACGAGATCAATAACGGGCATAATTACTAATAACGGGCACACACATCCATATCGGGTACAATACATGTCTCCTCGTGTACTGGATTCCATCATAAGTTCCTATTCCATCCAACACAATTTCACAGAGAGACACGTGACGGAGGAAGCTATTCAAATTTACATGCCACAGTCATAATGCTTCCTGTTTTTAGGGGAGTTTGTTTGGCTAGAATACAAAGAATTTGAATTTTCGCTCATAAGCCAATGAAGTGAGACAGTTCGCCCGTGAGGAGCACACGACACCTCCCACAACTCGCAGCGGACACAAAGCGCGCCACGCCAGCCCTCGCTTTGAAATAACAGGACGCTCATCAAAGCTAACGAACACCTCTCGTCTTCCAACGGCGTCTCAAGGGAACGTTTGTACAGATGTCAACTTATGTGTCCACACCCTGCAGTAGCAAACTATGTCGCTCTCGGTCACTGGCGACCACGGTGCGCAGTCAAGCAATGATAGCCAGCTCGAACTACATTGTTCTTCAAACCGGACGGCGCCAAATCGAGAAGCCATTGTGAGCGTGAAACGCTGAACTGGGAATATCGGTGCGGCCCAGCAGCGATAAGATAGTAACACTGCTAATCGGTGCTCGCACAAAATAATACAAAAATTAACGCGTTATAGGCACTTGTTGGCCTGCATTCATATTCAGAAGTTCTCGACCGACCACGATAACTGCCTTGACTACTAATGAAGTATTACTAAGCCTGTTGTGTATAAGTACCGTAGAGTTAAACAAGAACAGTATTTATCCCGAGTTGAAACATCTTCATTTCTCAGTATGTTATCTTTATGTCAAATTACGTGTGTACTCAGTGTAATGCTCGCTGGGATTTCCAACCTCGATCAAGGATGTAAGGGAGGATGAGAACAACTCCCACAAATACAACCTCAATTCTACCAATCTTACATGTTGCTCAAAACTCACAAGACAAAAGTAATTGGCCCGTTCGCGGAGACCATTTTAACCGACGAGGCACCAAACTGACCCTCGTGACTCTCCCCTCCCATGAGAGATTTTGGCTTCCCTGCAACCCAGCTCCCCGCCCCAACCACAGCAGGAGAAAGTAACGAAACAGATACCTCCAATCTCACCTTACCATCATCTTCGGTTTTGGAATACTATATTTCTTCATTTCCAAGGTTGACAAAAATTTAGAACGCAGTAAAGTTTTGAGGTGCCACTTTGTTCTCTTGCTGAATTTATTCGGCTCCCTCGCAGGCAGGAGCTGCGAGCTGCTGCATTGCGCTGCGCCGGGAGGGCACACCTCACCACTCGCTCCTGCGCATGGGTTCACTTCACCTCTTGAATTCGTTTCACTTACAACCATACAAGTGATCTGCAAAATTTTCTATGCCTTAAGTGACATTTACAGAAAACACCAAGTATGAATTAGAGGTTTGTGGACACATCAAGAAAAAGATTTCATTTGTAGAAAATTTTCAAAAATTTTCATTTTCCTTGAGTGAGATATTTCACCTCGATGGTACAGATTCCCAAACTTGTTCTTTAAAGAATCACCGAGCTGTTCAGTATAAGTGTGATTTAAGAAGCTTTAAAGGAACACTGAGAACATTCTAGGGAGTTGTGCAGCTAGCCCCGCGATAGGCAAACGATAACTGCACTAGATTGTGGTACGATAAGCTTTATGCGTTGAACTGCTGATAAGATAATACCTGCGTTGGCATTCCGGAGGCGGTGCTCCATAAATTGAAGAGAGGAAGGTAAGCGGCATTGCGCCATGACGCACGGCTCGCCACCGCAACAACCGGAACATTGCCGCCGATAGCTTCGTTATCGCGCCCGTTATGGCCAGCAAAAGCCACTGGCTCAATCAAAACTGTTGCAACTAGGTTGGGTTATATTAACTGGAGAACCACTTTCTCCCCCCTGAGATTGTGTTCTATGATATTGTACTAGGAATTCAGAGTGCGGAAGTATATTGACGTCACAAATTGTTTCGGCCGTCGAGGGAGACAGTTCGTACCTCGGGGCCTGTACGTTCTCACTCGGATTCCTATTGTAGGTCGGCAGGAAGTGTTCAAGTTATCAAGTGGCTTAGCTTTTTCCTTGCCATGCAGAATGATTTGTATCGTAGTTTTCAAAATAATCGTCTAAATATTCATTGCGCTCTCTTAGAGCAGCCATTGGGAATAAGGGACTCTAACACACCTGAGAGTTTGTACAATGTTGTGAGCTTTCTCCTGCGTTCTGGCGTGAGGGAAGATACTGTCTTTGGTGCGAGTACATTCTGAAGTACGATTTCAGAATAATACATAAAAATTATTCTGAACTTCTAATTTTTTCGCAGGGGCTAATTTTCATTTTCTTCTACCTGCTATTGGAAAAAGTGCCAATACCCACTAATAGAGCGGTTTTTAAGAACATAAGAATTTGTTTTTAATTGAGTTTAAGAACAAATGATAAAGCACGGAAGCCCCAATGACTTCATCAAATCTGATGTACCAATTTTTCAATATTCTGGTTAATAGCGAGGAGTGAAAGAGAAACCTAGAGCATTTTTCGCTCAAACGTTCAAATTCACTCAATTTGAAACTGATTTCAGGAAACATGGTGCCTGCTTAGTTCTTGTTATACACCGAATAATTCCGTTAAGAAAATTATTGAGCCTATTGTTCAAGATAATGTTCAATATCACGAGAAGAAAGATATTGCTAATCTCTTTGATCAATTTTTCGTAAACGCATGAAATAAACAGCTGATAGTATTCCTAGTGAACTCACTGATCACGTGTAATATATGGATCATATCCGTGAGCACAACTCTTTTTCTCGTTTCGCTTACCAACTCTTCCGATGTAATTGCGTGCATAAACATCTTGAAAATAAATCAAGTGGATTAAAAATGTTCTCAACTAAAGTTCTCAAAGCTATCGCTGATATTTTAGCCCCGCTCACTTTTAATATTATTAACCAGTCTCTCTTCCTAGGCATTTTCCCAAACTCCCTCAAAGTCGCTAGAGTAACCCTTATTTTTGAAAGTGGTGAAAAAACTTGCGTAAACAATTATAGACCCATCTCTGTGCAACCAATTATTAGAAAAATATTCGAAAAATTGTTTATAAAAAGTACATTTCTATTTTGAACAAAAATCATTTCTCTATGATACACAATTAGGTTTTCGCTCTAAAAAATCAACAACGCAAGCCGTATTAAATTCTTTACAATACCTATGTTCCAATGTTGGCGACGGAAAGCTTGTTTTCTCCGTATTTCTTGACTTTCGAAGAGGATTCGATTGTGTGGACAATAACATATTACTCTCGAAACTTCACTGTGATGGCAGTAGAGGAGTTGCTCATGATTGGTTCAGATCATACCTGACACATCGAAGCAATACGTTGTCATTGATGATGCACAATTGGAACTACAGCCAATTAGCTATGGAGTTCCACAAGGGTTGGTCCTTGGGCTTCTCCTATTTATAATCTTTATCAACGATATCATTAAATCTACACAATTTTTCAAATTCATACTTTAGCCGATGACAGTACGCTTTCTACAGTCCTTCCTAATCAAAATCCTGCGCTAATTGCCGAGAGTATTAATAACGAGCTCCTAAAGGAATCGATGTGGCTTAAAGCTAATCAAATAAGTCTTACTATCGTAGAGACAAAATATATTATATTCTCATGCAAGAGACATTTAGCTCTTTCACTCATTAAAATTGAAGAAGGTGAAATCGAAGAAATCAACTCAGGTGAGTTCCTGGGAAAAATAATAGATAACACCTGACCTTCAAAGAGCACATCGCTCATCTTAGTACTAAGTTATCAAAATCCATTGGAATCCTCCATAAAATGAAAATGTATTACCTGAGGAAGCTTTGCAAATACTTTATTTCCCGAACGCTCATTTCACCATACTTGCACGACGGAATAGAAGCATGACATAGAACTGATAAAAATCATATCAATGTACTCTCTACTCTACAATAAAACACATTAGAGCGGTAAATGAACTAGAAAATAATGCTCACACAGATGATGGATTCAAAAGTTTTAAAGTACTTAAACTTGTGGATATCTACAAACTCTCCATATATAATTTCATGTATAAAACAATAACCAATGATAGAGACAAAGACTTGAAACGATTACGAACTGCACAAACTGGTCTTCACGACCATTTAACCGGAAATAGAAGTAACTTCATGCCTCCATATTATTCAAAAGCTTGATCACAACACAATATCCCCGTGAAAGAAATTATTACAAAGTTTTCAAACAGATTCTTGAATACCTGTTCCTATCGAAATATTAAGCATGTGAAATAACCAAATCAAATCACTTCTCCTTAATACCGCCTCCTGATAGGGTAATCTGCCATAGTTAATGTCATTGATCTTCAGTCTGTTCTGAATTCGTCTCTAAAATATACTGTTAACATCTAGCCTATATGAACTATTTTAAAAAATTAAGCACCGAATCTCGAGCGAACTAATTTATTGATCAGTCTAGTGTGTAATTAAGTTCAGTGAATTAGGTTAAACATAACTGTACACCTTAGAATCGCGTTAGTCGTAGGATGCCCTAGAGGTCACTGAACTTATTCGGGCCCACAGGTAGCTATAATCAAATTTGACCACTGTGCTAGACCAATAAACAATGTTCTTCTGTATCGCTTGTGGTAAATAAATAGTTTAATTGTTTCATCGTACAGATATTTTCCTTTGACATAATCTTGGACTTACCGGTGTTACCTCCCACAAAATTAGTAACTATGTCATTTTTGTACTTGCAATTCAAGGTCTATTTTTCTTGAATACGAAAGCAATGTACTTGTCAATTTTACGCAGTAGTGTGGAAGTTTTCATATCATTGCAATATAAGAGAAAGTTTAACAATGACATTCACTAAGCGCTCTGCAAGCAGAGAGTACTAAATTAAGCAATAGCCACCGCACAGGCATTTAATGAATATCATCATAACAATGACTTACTATCACAAAAAGATATTTCAGAGAACCCTGTGCGCGTTAAAAGTTTCTGCCTCCCTAGATAAAATAAATCGATGAAAATGAACGTAATGTAGGACATGAGATTCATAAACTTTTCATCTTAGTTCTTCTCATACGCTATGTCCACACACAGAAATTGATTTCATCGTTAATGTTTACTTATTTGTTTTAAACGCCCACGGTGTACAATTTTTTTCCAGTTACGATATTTTGGCCAACCGTTTTCCATTATTCGAAAATCAAATATCTCAGATTTGCTTGGGAATGATACGCGAAAGTCAGTATCAAGTTAGTATTAATTATGTATTCGCGAGAGTTAGTGTAAAATTTTCTAGCCGTCGACTCTTGTATTATTTTTATTTTTATGTTCAATCGTTCATTTTCGTTCATTATATTTGGAGCAACAATGAGAGTTATCATCGCAGAATTTACAAAGCAAGTGTGCCTCAGTAATTGGGAACTATGGATATCCTCCAGTCTTTCTTTGTGAACGTTCCATGTTTTCAATTTGTGACCAGTTTTTATGTATATTCAAACCTCGAGCAAAATATCCGAGAAAATAAATCTTTTCTATTTTTACTTTCAATTATTTATTCAACCACTGACAGAGCTATTATCCAGTCTTATAGGTTGTTCACTACTTTAAAACCTTTGTGTAAAAAAAATTTGAAACATAATTAGTTGCAATTCACGTTTTGTATCGTTTTTTCTTGAATAACATATTTTCCATTTTCTTTTCTCTTTTTTTCTTGAAACCGTTAAATTTAAATCAGAAAGAGCCGTAACCAAGGATAACTTAACCTAGGTGAGCGAAAAGACTTTTGTAAAGAACGAAGCTACGAAATTAGTTCTTGAGATTGGTTACAAGAGAATTGAAGAACTGTGCGCTGTTACAATGAAAACAAAACAAACAAACAAACATCGGCATCTTAGGATGCTTTATTTCCAATCAAGCCTGATACATATGATCTTAAGCATTGGTTTTTCAAATGTCTTATAACTAACACTATATATAGGACACCATGACGGTTCCCCCGTGAAGCCGGTACCCATTTCAGACACCTGGGTTGAGTGGGGTATTGTGCTTGAGCTTTCCCTTATACCCAACGGGGAAAATCGCCGCCCCAGTGCCGGGATACGAACCCGGGCCTCCAACATGCAAGGCCGATCCCTTAACCACTGTACCAAAAGCCAATGTAGGTGGCTTTTACGACGCTTGCTTCCTAGGATGAGCGATGGCGGTAGCAGCAATCGCGTCCTCCGTATTTGGTACTTCCCCGCTCCCTACAAATGATTAAAATGATAAACGCTCCAAATGATAAACGCTACCCTCCAAATGATTACGGCCAGTTGAGCAATTAAAACATTCATCGAGTTTCCGCGTTGTTAACGGTTGGTTTGGTTAGGTTGTAAGTAGCAGAGTTGGGATCGATTTTGCTGCTCGAATATAGTTTTATCCTTCCTAAGAAATATGAAAAATACAATTGTGTGATAACATTTCACCTCGTATGATAAAAAGGTCGAGAAACAGATCAAATGTCATTCATTTATATACTGTAAGAACGTGAATTAAAAATTTAACGATTGGGACACATATGGCCCAATACGCGACTGATGTGATTCATCATATCCAGCGTCCAGAAATGTTTTTTTGCGCTATGGATTACTTTGAATGTTACGACAGGCCTTCGTATTCACTTCGAATCTCCAAGAAGAACTGCGTCGGTCATTATATTTGAAGAGATATTTCATCGCGAGTTACCTACAGATGAAAAGCACGCAAACTCTACCAAGAATCTTCTAGAAGCCCGACATCTGAACAAACCTCTACGATACAGCCATCGAACCCGTTACCTCGTCGTATCCTTCAGCGAGTGCCCGAGGTTGCTATTTACTACCATTCAATTTATTCTTAATCTGTAATTCTTCTATTTATAGGAATATTTCTTGTATTTTAGTAAGTATTTCATCATGAGAATTCATATACAGATTATTGATTCAATTAGGCATATTTCCATATACGTTAGAATGATTTTCATATTTCAATAGAACGACGTTTTAACGAGGAAAGTTCCAGCTCTTGTGGGTGGCTGCGCGTAGCGAGGGAAGCCAAGGGAAAGCGAGGCAGTTAAGCCAGGCACACCAAGAAAGCCAGACGTGTGTTTCGGGCTTGTCTGCCTTCGCCCATGGGGCGCAGGCTAACTTACTCTTTGTCAATATAAAGTAAATACTGCCGAGTGAAAATCTAACGTAGTCTCAGTGAGAAAGCCATTCCATCTCCGTGATTGAGTACACAATAACCGACTTAAAATCTACGGCGCTTCTATGTACCTACGGATCTGGCTGTCATCCCAAAATGGCAACCGTGGCATTCCCCATCTCGACATCCGAGGGACCTCACATCTCTCCCTAAAAGATGAGTTTCTCATTTCATTAATTAGCTTAGCATTGTTAACCAAAACCGGGAATGTCCTCAGATCGTAGGTCAATGTAGGTCTATTTCGATATAGCAAGCGACATCTTGTGTTAGTACCATTTATGTAACAGAAATAGTTATTCATTATTGTAATGCGCGTTTAATTGATTCTTTATAAGTAAATCTTCATCTTGGTTACAAGTGTATCAATACCTGTGTTCTGGAAAGCTGAGAAAAGACATAAAAGGCATGGAAAAGCGTTACTTAATTATATCATTATCAGTTCATTCATTTTGATATAATAAATATTCAATTTTCCATATTCTGAGGGTGGTGGCAGCGTAGCAATAGCTCCCAATAAATCAAAATCATAGCGAGGACGTAAGTCACGCCTTATTGATAAAAATATATTAAAGTGATGTATACCACATATCACGACGAAAGAAATAAATTGCAGCTCAAATAGAGCATCTCAGCGGAGGGTCCACGTAGTTCACAACGAAATCCTGGCAATGATGAAGGATCACGACACGACGAACGTATTAACTGTTGTATGTATAAATATAGAATGCTGACTTGATTCTCTTATTCCTTCATGAATTTAAAGTTACAATTTAAATTGTTCTTGCGTTGAAGAGACTCGAGAAGCGCGACTTCCTTGAGTGCTGTGAGCGCATCAGCCACGTAGCGTTTCCAAAATGTCCCCGGCGGGATTATAGCCCGTGACCTGCAGTGATATTTATGCCAACGCAACCAAGATACAGAACCATGTCTGCTTCTTTGAACTGCTGATATAGCTTTTAATTTCCTTGCAAGTAGTTGGATTTAAAATAAAATTTGAAAAGCTTCAGAGCGTTTTTGATTACAGGATGAGTAATTTGACGGAGTGAAGTTACTTTCTCAATTTTAAACACCACTCTGGAGAGCAATTCTTCCCAGCATACTTCATTGCAAATAGAGGGTCATGAAGTAATGAAGGGGCATTTTCATCCTTCTAGCTCATAACAAACTGAAATGGCCTCCGATTTGGCTCCAGATGGCTGGAATGATCCATATTGCTGCAAGTATTAAAGTAAAGGAGGGAGATTTTTCTTATTAAGTAAGAAGATTGCAAAGCTTGGCATGCTGTTAAGAAATAATTCATGAGTAGTAAGAATTATACTTTTTTCCAAGACCCAAATAATGAGTACAGCATTGTACTCCTGAATGTTAAGACGTTGGCGAGACGGCTGCGGACGCGTTTTCACGTGCAATCGTTCATTTCCGTTCATTACATCTGCAACCACAACTACAGCTTCTGTCGCAGAATTTACCGAGTTCTTGGCCCATTCATGTTGAGCAGCACACAATCCCCCCAATGCAGCTCTGCTTTGTGCCCTGGTCTTCAGATATGACCAGTCCAGGGAGAAAGGCTGAGGTATCGAGGCTTTGATTCCTCGCCCGTGTTCGCAATGCTGGCCGCCAAGTGATGCTCCTAGCCCAATCACGACTGCGTTGTCCCTTCTGTAGTCTTCGAGTTGCCCAGCAGTCTGTGAACAGTCTCTTTGCTGCTCGAGTTCTGGTCATCCGTCAGCCATCCTACAGACTATGTACCTCCAGTCGTCGCTCGGTTTTCATCTGATGCTTGCAGTGAAATATCAAAAATGAAACTGCAGTCTGCAATGATACGAGCGTGAAGGAATAGGAAGAATTCAAGTATATAGTGCACATTTCGTCAAATGAGAAGCCTTTCAGTTCTCTTATTCCCGTCTTACGGTTGCAGTTACCCAACACACAAGCCTCGGGGATCCCACGGTCTCACCATTCGTCCCTCGGTCTGCTGCAGTGAAGGTAGACGGAGCTGCAGCTACGAGCTCGCTGCTTTTCACGTTACATCATCACACGAACAAGTCAGTCGAACAATTTGGATACATTATTATCGTATGAGAACATTATTGTGGGTTCGTATTCTCTAAATTTCACAAAATTTTTTCACTCCAAAAATTGAATGAAATTAAATGATCAATGCTGAAATAAACGAGTCGAGCATTAATAAAAAGCAATATTCTTTTAAATGTCTGACTTGTATTTGCCCTTAATCTTGCCATCCCTTCTATTCCGAAGTCGAATGTCAGCATCTCTTTAAATCTTCAGTAAAACCAAAAACTCAGTTCTTGGCTCATTCTAGAAAATTTTCGACAGAGAAATCGACTCAAAACTTTCAAAATAAATGCTGAACAGCGTTTTTAAAAATGTTAGATGTTTGAAGTTCTTACATTTTTTAGTTTCTAGCTGATATTTTCTCAAATAGGTGCAAATTGATGCTGCCTGTTTTGCCTCCCACTGAATGTAGCTCACTTTAAGTCATCCTTTCAGTCCGTTGTGAAAAGCCCATTCTCTTTTAAATTCATGAATTACTTGCAATAAACTTATGTTTCATCCTCATTATTTGCTCATAAAAAATTTAGATAAAACATGTAATCAATTATTTCCATGATACAAACAATTATTTCATCAAATTATACCGTCCTTTGCAATGCAAAATGATTCAAATTCCTGTGCTTTAAAATGCGTGCAATATGCGCTCTGTGAAGAACTTTTTGATGGTCCAAGGAATTTAATCAATAGCCTCAAATGAATTAGTAAAACACAACGGTACCGCGGCTGGGGGGAATGTGTGATGGCTGCGGAGCTGAATTCCACGCGAGTCAATTCTAGCACCGCTACAAAGTTAGAAAAAGAGAAGCAAGAAAGAAATTTAGCCGTTACGAAAAATGAAAAGACCTTGTTGAAGCTCACAGCCCTCAGCCATCCCCTCTCAGATGGAGTTCATTGTGTGATTTGATGGCAGCTCATTATGTTCTTAGATTATTGATATCCTATCTGGTCTTATATTCTATATCCTGTTTATATTGGCACAGAAAGTTATGGAGTGCGCTGTCCAAAAGAAATCTACGCCGTGGCCCTTCGGATTTTGCATTCCATTGCTGTGCATGGAAGTTCCATTATTCAGTGACACTTAAAGAAGTGTCCTCCCAGTTCGCGGAGAAGCACGAACAAGTTAATGATGAAGGATGTGTCTCGTTTGCATTTTTTTTACTTTTTCTTTTTCAGGTTTGAAAACAATCCGTGCAAGAAACACAAGCTGTGTATATTTGATGGGCCTTTCTGTAATTTCTATATCTGTCCTCGTCCATCTGCAAGACTGCACATTTCCATTCCATTTTGTATGTACAGTATTTACTATCTCTAACGCATATCTCGCTTGAACAATTGATTACTCTCATTTTCTAGCGCGAGGTAAAAATTGTAACAAATTCCTTTGAAGGAATTTGTGACGTCTGGAAACTTGGTCGGAAGTTCCAGCGCACAAGAAAATGATGGAGCTGGGCAGCCGGCAGCCGCTGCACAAAACCCCTCAAAATACAATAAAAGTGGAGCCGCAGCGCCGGAGTTCTCTTATTATTTTGTGCGGTGCACTTTACTTTGAATATAAATAATAAATTCGATTCCATTCCGGGCATGTCACTTTTATCCCGCTACTTTATGTGTACCAACATCCGAACACATCAACAAAAATAACGCCACTCTACCAACATTCCAGTCACTGAATTACTGTAACTGTAATCATTATTATAAATTTTGGTTGGTTTTCAAAAAATGTTTGAGATAAATTCCAAGCTCGCATTATACTAGCTTCTCTTAAGGGTAAATGTTATGCTCAAGTGTTGAGTATTTTTGAAACAATGTTGATCATATCGTGAAGTAGAAAAGGCAGAACATTTGCTTTGTGTGGTGAGACACGTGACAACGCCTGTTATAAATCTTTTCGCAGGTAGTAATTTTTCGCATTAATTTCACTGCTATAATAAGTAGGCAGCCGTATTACTTCCGCGTGAAATGAGTTTTCTACAACATATTTGAAGCAAATCTCCTCAACATATTTCCCCAACAATGGTTCGAGAAAATCTCCTACGAATGGATTTCACAGCTGCCACTTGTAGATGAAATTCGTTCGAAGTAATTCGCAGATTGTTATTAGATTGCTTTTGTTCAGCTTGAATAAAAATGGAGAACCGATCGTTTCGCTTACGTTCTTATTGGTTTATGCGTCCCTGGTTGGCTCCCGCCATCTTTACGAGGGAAACTTGCAAGGAATTTCCTCACATGAAAAGAAAGAGACCGAATGTGACACGCGCCGAGGTCAGCTTCTGCGCACATTATGCGACTGATGCGATATTTCCAGTCGAGCTTCATCCTCTCCTTCGTCCGCATTGTGTCATACTGATGAATGGGGCAAACATAAAGCCAAGGTTTTCAATGAAATAGAGTCAGTTCTAGTGGTTTATCATTTCAACCAGGAATTCTGCAATAAATTCTCCAGCCTTCACAAAATTATTACATATTATTAAAGTTTTTTTATACTTCAGCGGTTTACCCTGATGTGAACTGTCATGTACGCGGTATTCTACCACCAGGAAAAAACATAAATTAGGTTAGAATTCAGCTATAGTCAAACTTTACGATTTGAACATGACGAAGTTAATCACTGCTAAACAGTTTTGAACATAGTTAAGTCAATCGCAGCCAACCAGCTCACATTCTTCCTTCGCACATCTCATTCCCTCATCGCAACTGAAGAGCACACAACCAAGGGCTGCTGCCTGCGCTCTCAGGTACTTGTGACATGACACGCCTGTGACACGCATGACACGCCTGTGACACGCATGACACGCCTGTGACACGCAT
>JACJUY010004076.1:15491-90743 GCA_014220935.1 Platorchestia sp. MABIK | reverse complement strand
AAGGAGCAGGAGGTGCGATTAATGCTCAGGGAAAGAAAATACCTCCCGAAGACAAGAAAAGAGTGACTAAAGCACGATTCATTCACATCAGTCGAACCCATCGAGGTGAACTTGCTAAGCGACAGGACAGTCAACACATTCTCAGAATCGTTTCTCACATCTCGTGGCAATACACCTTCAAAATATTGATTGCTGTCCTTAAGCTTGTGTGAATGGGGGACGAAACATTATAACTTCCTGATAGATCATTCTCTTTCGTTCTTGAGTCCCGGGCCATATTGGGTTATTAAATTGTTTCTTATCTATCTGAATGGTCTTTTGTTTCATTTAAGGGTAACTGGCCAATTTTTACTCATTATTGGTCGAGTCCTCTGTTTATCTTTGTTGTTGCATTGGTGACGGGAAGTTTTTGCTCTGAATTTCATTTATTTATCAAAGATGTTCGCTTCCTTGTATGAAATTACGCGAATTTTTTCAAAATAAAAGATGTGAGAAATGTAGTATGCAGCAGTAAGGTGTTACAAAGCTTTTCAAGACGCTGGTCTAAGTCAATAATATTTTTTAACCTTTTTAACCTTCTAACCTTTCTGTCAGCATAAAATCCTGATGCCGAAGCATGGCTCCTCATGAGGCTCTTCATGAGGACCCACCAACTTTTCGTGTAGGTGAAGTTCATGGAAGATTATACAAAATTCATGTTTATTTTCTGCATGGCACAAAATCACTTGTATTAGAATTTTTAATTTATTATTAAATGAATTGCATTTCAGTTTCTTTATGAAAAGGTATTTTGAATTAATAACTGGTATTTGAGTTAATTACTGGTATTTGAGTTTCTTTACTTGATTTTTGATTTCTTATGAAATTAATGGTTTTTGAGTTTATTCATGAAATGGTAATTCCATTAAATTGGACCATGCGTCACTTCCCTTAACGTTGTCAAATATCATCACGATATCTACGTAATTTGGATTTTTTTTAGCAATTTCTAGAGAAAAAATGAACAAAAAGTTCACTAATGAGTTCACTTCACACAACAACTGTACAATGTCACTAACAGAAACTGTGACAAAAAATTCTGTTATTGATCAAATGTCAATCAGGAGATATTCTTTTTTTTAAGATCTACTTCATCTTTTCCAGCACTAAATAATATAATATACTTGAAGTTAATTTAGTATCAACAATACCCAAATGCTGGAACGCTAGTACAATAGGTGTAAAACTTCATTATTTGGAAGACAAAAACAGTAGCCATATGTTGGAACGCTAGTACATTGGGTGTAAGACATCACTATTTGGAAGGCCTACTACTCATTGAAGTTTTCGAACTTTAATACCGAAATAAACATGTATCGATGACCTAAACTTCTATGTTTATACCTCTGTCTTTTGGCTTGATTAATTATCATTTAATTTAAAATTAAGGATGTGCATACAAAATGGAGGTCATGTTACTTTGGAAAATTTGATAGTTCATCATAGCGTTAGGGTCAAGGGTGGTAGAAAATTAAAGGTCTATTGAACTGAAAATAAAGATCTATTTGCAAAGAAAATTATAGGTCTATTTGTACTGAAAACTAAAGGTCTATTTGAACATAAAATTAACAGTCTATTTGTACTGAAAATTAAAAGGCCATTTGTAAAGAAAATTTTAGGTCTATTTGACTGAAAATTAAAAGTTCATTTGCACTACAATTAAAAGTTTTCTCTCGAAAAATAGGCAGCTCATTCTTTCATACACTGACGTTAAAAAATTTAAAAATGACTGATATAAATAGGTTAAAAAAAACTTTTCCACGATTAACAACGTCAGGTTTCTAAAATGAACTGTATCTATTTAACTCTTCAATCGTTTAGGACGGGTTAGGACAAATAATACACTGTTCATGAAAAGTGAATAACAATAATAATAATAATAATCAGATTATTACACAAAAAAAGGGAAACACACACATCACACCAGTGAAGAGCAACTAAGAAATGTATATAAACAATGATCGAAGCACTGATCGTTCAGGTTCGAACGACTGGGATGCAATAGAGTTTAATGACTTTTGTACAATATTGCGTGAATATTTTCTCTCTGGCCCTTTCAATTTTAGATCTCCCATTCAATACTTGGACTAAAAAATCGCCTAATATTGATGACCTAAACTCACATAACCAGAATCACAGTTTTCACGATGACCTATTCCTAACAAACTGAACAAACTTACCTAAGTTTTATATCGTGACTCATTTTTATGAAAAATTTAAAAACGAGGAAAATTCCAAGGATTTCAATTATATTTATTGAGAAAACGCTTCGGAGTCCAGTTCTATCATCAGTTCAGAAAGTACAAATCATTTTGCCTGGGATAAAAAATAAAAAGATTTTTAACTTTGGACTGCTATAATTTGCCCCATTATTAGCACAGGGTGTCTCCGCTGCGCGGTTCATCGTATAGTCGTCGGAATACTTGCCACCAGTAGCGTAGCCAGGGGGAAGCCACGGGCCCGTGGCCCCCCCAAAATGTTGCGCTAAGAGCCAGTTTCAGCCGCGGTTTTAAGTTAAAGAATAAAAAGATTTCTGATAATTAATGTCTGATCCCCCCGAAATTATTTGTCGAGGATTTTGGCCCCCCTCACCCCCCGAAATTTTTGGCTGGCTGGGCCACTGCTTGCCACAAATTGAGGCTGGGGATTCTTTTTCTTGAGGACTTCACTCCATAATTTGTGTGGTGGCGTCTCGACGAAGGTACGTTGGCTGGCCAGTATTTTGTGTTGCAGCAAGAGGTATACGGCAGAGACTTATTTACTGTGAGAATAAGCTGCTAATGAGAGCGACAGTGAAAATCCATGATACTTATTACGATACAAAATAATTGTAGATTATGAATGGCTCCCTGGTCGCTTTTTTACTTCTCTGAGGGCTAGAGAAACTTACTGTTTGCTGGTAGGTCGATGATGTTGCCATAGTTACCCACTGTGCTTGCAGGTAATCACCTGTTCCTCTTGTCAATTTTTCATACATAATTCTTATGGCTGCTGCACTTCACAGAGGACTGGTAGTACCTCGATGTTGTGTTAGCTGCCCGCTGAAAAGTTCCGCGGGCATAATTTTGGCTGCACAACCCCCTAAGTCGGTGGGCATGCTGCATGTGGGCAAGCTTCAATGTTAACATGCTCGAGATATTCCAAATCGCCTGCGCTATCTCGCTTGAGGACGGCATTCTCTCGAGTGCAAGAGACAAGATCCTGCTCTCATGAGGACAAAGATTTTATGATATGCATTATTCATATTTAGTTCTGCCCATTACCGTTATTTGTTGTATTGAAAAATTAATGAGTGCCCAAATTAAGTTAAATACTGTGCACATGAAACGTAATCACTTGGCAATTTTTTGATTGAATCAAATTTCTTTCGTTGCTGATATTCTGTGATCAAGAATATTTCCGTTGAATTTTTTAGACTACAACTGATTTATTTTATTGCGAACATTGGCATGCAGAACGAAAACTAAAGAGAAAAGTTCACATGTAAAATCATCAAGTTAGTAGAATCAATTTCAAAGAAAGATTTGAAGGACTTCAACTGTGTTATATCTATTAGCTATCATTTCTAGCTACATTTTAAAATCAGAATTATGCCTCCAAGACAGATAGAATGAGAACTAGCATTAGCTTAATGAATTCATACGACAACTTCTTCCTAAAAATTCTGTGTACACTATATCAATTCTAATTCTCGGAAATGACAAGTGAACTGTAATTAATTTCCCACTAAAGCCAAAATGTGATTGTTATGCGGCACCTGGTAATTCTGGCTGGCCTCAGTTTCAATTAACTTTTATTAATATCTTTCATGCCTTCTACAAGCCATCACCGAAAATTAATTAAATGTAGAGCAAATGGGGTTTTGCAAGCCCAACTTTAGAGGAATTGCTGTCTGCCACTCGAATTTTGACTGAATCCTTCCACTCAAAGGGCGAGTCATATGCTGCACCTGCTTCACTATTCTACCAACCAAGTTACTGTGTCAACGGCTTGTCCAACATTCGAGCACAGTTTCTTTCTCCGCAATATTGTTTTGACACACAACATCCCCCATTATTCCAGTGCTCTGAATTAAAACTTAATAAATACCTCCCATTCCGTGTATGTTGCGTAATGATTGAACTGAGGAGATTTGTATTCGACTGCATACTCGCTCGTACGTTCGTCTCGCTTCTAGATTAAAAGAAGGAACCGTCATTTTCTGCTTCCGTTTGAATAGGCGCATCGGCTATCCCAGCTCGACAGTTTGGAAATGGATTCCCGCCTTTCGAGCATACATTCTCCCCAACCTCTATGCCGTGTTTAGCGCCGCTCAGACTCGGTCGTGGACGGACGTACTGGAACAATGGTGCATTTAAAAGGCGTTGGAAAAATCTCTCACCAAGAAGCCTACAAATGACTCTATCAGTGAATGCGTTTGCTACCTCTTTGAACTGTATAAGAGAAAAAAGAACAGTTCTCGCATTTTGATAATATCACTGAAAATTATAAGCAAAGCCGATAAAGTGGAGCTGGCCACAAGTGTGCAAAGTTGTGCCACGCTCCGGTCTCCAACGATAGGTCTTTCTGAAGTGTCTTTGTTCCCACAGCAAGCAGCTTGCTCGCTATCCCCCTCTTCTCCTCTCAGCCACAGCCACCCGTCGTCTGATTGCTCGGAGCGTTGGAAATTTTGAACTCATTTGCGAAGCACCCAGAGAAATTATTCTGATTTCCTACTCGTAAAAATTTCGGTAAAGCATCTCCTTCCAACACCTTAGTGATGCTTCTTGATCACCTCTAACGGGTCGAGAAAATCCATTCCACCACCGAATTATCAGTTAATTTCATTTCAAAAATTTGTGAGTTTTCGAAAGTGAGTTTAAGAATGTACGAGATATATTGCTGTGTTTTGTAGCTCACTTTCGTACCGCAATTGATGTTCTGAAGTGAATTTTCTAAATAAGAACAACTGGTGCGTGAGAAGTTGTGAAACATTTACATTGATCTGGAGAAATGGGGTAAATGTGCGACCTATTTGAATTACCGAATGAAAACCTAAATATGCTGTAGTGAAACTATTGAAAAAAAAACGGAAAAAATACAAGGTCTCATAGGAAAATTCGCATATTATTTCGCCGAATATTGTACGCCGCGCCGAGGTGAGAAGAGGGATGAGAGTCGCCTGGTGGCACAGGGAGGTGTGTGTTGGGTAACTGAAGGGGGTGAGGCGTGGGGAATCTTCCTTAAACAGACTTTGTGGGCCTACTTGAACTTTGAAATTTGAGTGAAATAAATTCAATTCTAAATTTAAAGGTATACAATATAAGAGATTTGAGTTATAGATGTGCTAATAGAACCTAGATGTTCACGGCAAGGAATGTTGAGGGATGCTCGAGCGTTAGTCAAAGCGCAGGAATCGGCGTCGGTCTTCCGAGAAGGATCTAGAACAAGGGGCTGGCTTGGTATATAAGGTGGCGCTTAACAGCTCAATGATTCTTTTGTCAGTGACGCCTGGAAGGGGCATGATCCCCTGCGTTATACTAATCGAAGTAGTGCAGAAGTAAAACTTGGCCGAACGGGAGTTGCGTAATTGTTAAAAAACATTGAGCGTTTCATTTTTTATCGAGTAAACTGAACAAAGTGATGTTTTGTCCATCATTAGTAGATATACTTCAATTTTTCATTGTAACCAACCGGTCAGTGTGGCGACGCCATCTTGGGCCAGTTCAAACGTCAATGACTTGGTTCAAGCTTTCATTTCAGTTTCTATTTCTTAACTAATTTGTATTATTACGGGAATGAGTGTTTCATCTTCATTGGCAATTTAGTTCACGCTCTAAGAGATAAACAAGAATTTAAAAAAAAATAAGAAATTTTCGAAATATTTCCATTAAATCTATGTTCCAAATTGAACACGTATATCAGTATGAATTACAAGGTGAAAATATTAAATATTTATACATCTGCAACGTAGCTTAGCTAATCATCCATTTATTTAATTGCAGGGGATTAAATTATACGTGAATAAGCAACAACAATAAAATTTTGTCCCCAAGCAGGGGTGGGCGCCGCAAGAAAAACCCGCGGAAAGTAAAGGGCGCAGGAACAAGACGGTGTAGCTACTAGGTGAAAATTTGAGGGGGACATTCAGCTCAGAAATTCCCAATAACCGCTTGGAAGCGGGTGATTATCACCTATCCTACATTGATGACGAGGGTGAAAACTGTGCAACAGTTCGAAATGTGTGAGTTGGGACATCGTACGCTAGTGGTTCCCGACCTTTTTCGAGCCGTGGCACGCTATCAAACTTCTTAATTTTTGGCGGCACACATTTAGAAAAAATTTATACTTCTACTGTGAATGCCATTTTCCGCGTAAAAGTTGAGACTCCATCTATTTTCAAGACAGAAACAACCAATTTGATCCATAAAATATGGGTAAAATTTTATTATTTCGTACATCGGATGTCAGTAAATGTAGAAATGATTAATTTTAACTTCACATCCTAATTTACTTTTTCTCATGCAAAAAGTCAAATATCAAACAATATTTGAAGTAGAATTCAAAGAAAAAAATTAGATAGGATACTCACATGAAAGAAGTAAAGATTTTAATGAGATACTTGAGCCTGGTGCTTCTTCACAACCTCTCTAATATTTGGTCGAATGTGGGAGAGGCATACTCTCAAGTCTTCCTCGGCACTTTCAAGCCTTGCACGTCTCTTAGTTTTGAGCTTCGACCCCGATGTTCAGCTACTCTGAAATAAAAATTGCGTGACGTCATGCCGACGTACGATGATGTGCACTGCACACAACTGTAAGAATAAATCAGAGAGGCTCGCATCTCCATCGGAAGCGTGTCCTTGTACCGGAAAAAAGAAGCAGCATTAAAATTATAAACACGAGATACGCATAACTGAAGGTTTTGAAAGTATTTTTCACACAATAATTTCAACTCGGATGACAATTTCTCAGAATGCGCCGCAAAATACGGGAAAGAGTAATGTAGAAGTTCTTTACTGTTTTCTTCAACGGGAACCAATTCCGCACTGGGAACCAATTAGCACACCCCTCACACTCCGCAGCACGTAATCACGCAGAAAAATACAACGTACCGATATCCTCTGCAGACTTCAAAATCTTAGATTCCGCTTCAACTGCATGCGACCTTAGAATTTTAGAGTCACTCTATATTTTAAAATGAAAACCGGCCCTCAACAATACTGACAGCTCCTACCCATTGCAAATTGTAACTAGATAGCAATCTTTTCAATTTTATTTTTCTGGGATATTTTTAATTTTATTTTTGTTTTCGTGATTTCCATTGACTGTTTCCAACATTTTGTTTTCTCGTCTATTACAGACAGAATGATTTGTACTTTTACGAACTGATGATGGAGCTGGACTCCGAAACGTTTTCCTAGTAAATATGATCAAGTTCCTTGGAATTTTCCTCGTTTTTTTAAATTCCTCATCAAGTTGCGGTTAAAGCAAACAACTGACCCGTTCAGAAACATACACATACCTATTCGTTTATACAAATTTACACTCATGTATATAAAAATACACACACACATAAATAAATATAGAAACAAAAATATATGTGTGCATGTATATTTATACATGTACATGTACATGATAGAAGGCTGGTGCGCAACGACGACGATGCGGTCGCTGAGAATGCCGAGCTAACTAACTTTGTCGTCGGTGCAT
This sequence comes from Platorchestia sp. MABIK, assembly GCA_014220935.1. Taxonomy (NCBI): domain Eukaryota; kingdom Metazoa; phylum Arthropoda; class Malacostraca; order Amphipoda; family Talitridae; genus Platorchestia; species Platorchestia sp. MABIK. The sequence goes on along the minus strand of JACJUY010004076.1, from coordinate 83,013 downwards.
TTAAGAAGAGAACTGGATTGTTAGGTACACCGATTGGCTGCGGCTTCTTACTGAATTATAGTTTATGCAGATAAATTTTATTTTAATTTAATTTTCCCTCTCTTTGAAGGGAAACATTTATAAAAAACGTTTGTCATTAAGAAATATCCGAAGAAAAGCATAAGTTTTTTTACATGTGCGCTCATTCACAATAATGTTTTTACTAACTCACGTGTTTACTCTAAATAAAATAATCGAATCTTTGAGTTGATTGTTATTATCACAATATTGATCACGCAAATGCAGCGCAAAAATCATTCTCTATCTCTTATTTCTCACTTTGTGTGTATCTCTCCTCTCTAATTTTTCTAATTTTTTCTCTTTCCCTATTGTAAATCCTCTCTTCGACACCTGACTTGTACACCAATGTGGTGGGACTGAGGTGCCGGGACAGTGATCTCACTCAAAGATTTAGTCCCTTTCCAGACGATTTGTTCCGTAGATCTTTCCGAATTCCAGCTACGAAAGGAAGAAAAAAGCCTGTTCGAATAAGGAAATAAGACTGGAAATAAAAAAGAACGATAGAACTGCTCAGTGGGATACTCTCCCCTCCCTATCTTTCTCTCCCTAAATGGGAAAAATTAAGTGGATGTACTTTCCCTAAATATTTTATATGATCAATCTTTTCCCAACTTTTGTACCTAATCACATTCTATTTTTTTTAAATAATTAAAATGCCCAAGATTCAGGAAAAAGCCGTCGGTAAACAAAATCATCATTACCGCTGTCTGTGCAACTCATAACATCTGCGATCTTGTCATTCCAAATGTGAAATTTCATTCAACCAATGATATCAACCTGCGAGGTTTTCGGGAACCATATACTTCATCCTAAACACAGAATGTGCCTAGGACAATCAACCTTCACTATAAACACGTCCTTGCCCAAAGCCGACCTCTGCCCTCCATTTTCCTTGTCTTCCTCCTCCAATAAAAGGGCAATCCCATCCTCTATCAGTTGAAAGCCTGGAAACCTTGGTGAATGGCTTGAATATATCTATTTTTTCATAAGACGCTTACCGAGCTAGGTAGAAAATTATAAACGATTACAGGTCTCATCGATAAATATATCAAACTACTTCGTTCTCGGAATCTATTTATATATATGCACCATTAACACACAATGCATCCTTACGCGACTCGCTTCGCAGTTCTGAAAGGGACTTTATCTGAAAATGCCTTCCAAGGTATCAAGAAAAGCTGCTTTTTGTAAAAACCGAAAAACATCCGTACTACATTCAGTGTCAGTAAGCAGGAAACCATCACCATCACCACCACTGGATCCTAATGCTAAAACGGCAACAGCCTCGCAAATAGTCACCAGTTCTCCCATCAAAGGCTGCAATTCACCTTCCGAAGCAACATCAGTGCAAGCCATACAACCGAAATCGCCGGACGAGGGAACAGACCTCGGTCATACCTCCAGCAATCACTTGAAGAACGTTCCAAGCAGTCAAAACCCTGCGTCAGCAGCACCACAACGACCTGCGCCACATCTCGAGTGCAATAGCGATGCATTTCCTCACCAGCTGTGCGTCACCAACAAAGCTCACAATGGTTTATTATCGAGGACACCAACACCAACAGAATTGTGAATGTAAGCGATTTGTTATAATCAGAAAATTCAGATAGTACTAATATATATATTATAAGCAATCCTCTTTAGGCATTTCATGCACTGCAAATGCTTCTCATAGTCCAAAAGTTATTTTACCAATACTGGTGCATTAACTGATATTAAGCTGAGCAACACAAAAAAAAACTGCTACTTCTTTGGATGGGTACTTGCACTCAGTACAGATTATAATCTCTCAAATGATTTACAACATTATTAATAATCTATCTCTTACGGCAGAATTAAAAAAACATTAAAACAATGTGTGCCCCTAAGCCCATCGTCGATTCTTTCTACTGTATCAAGTATTCGAATAATAACCGAACAGTTTTTGCGTTAAATTCTCATATAAGTTCTCATGACCATACATATGAGGTACCTGCCAGTATTTCCCCTTATGTCGTCTCCAATTGTCAAGAACTTTACGATGCTCTGCTGCTAGGTGACAATATCCTAACCTCAGTCAGAAGAGCGGACACCGATCGCACGTGTTGGTTGCAGTCGAACTGTTCTCTTTGGGCGTTTTGATGACCTTCTCAAAACAATAATTGAATTCCTAGATTTGAAAATTACATCATTGGTTCTCAAGTTCTCTGCTTCTCGCACTCACGCCTAGCTCAAATGAAAAAGAAAGAAGAAACAGTTTTTCCAATAGTTTATTCATAATTAAATTTATAATTATATATTATAACATTTTATTTCCAATGAAAAAAAACTCATATTGACATAGCACGAATTTTCTCGTATTTACATTGCGAACGCCTGCAGAGCTGAACAATTCTACAAAGCGTTGAATTTATGCAAGTTCTTGGGTTCACACTTGATTCAACATCAGGCACACGCGGAAACTTATAATAATGACGCACTCAACAACTTCGAATGACCTCTCACACAGGAAAAATTTTTTACTTTCTTGAACAATTTGCAATGAAATCCACATACTTGGCCAATTACAGTACCACAATGTCTTCATTTGAACAAATGTCATCAAAAATTAGAATTGTGTCCCAGAGAAACTAAAGGTCTACGAAATGAAACAAATACTGTTACATACCTTAATCTCTGAAAAATAAAATCTACTAACGCACGTTAATGCATAAGTTAGCCCAAGCCCTTCCAAATCGCTAGCGCCGTCAAGAACAGCTTTGAGAAACTCACCGAAACACAAACTTGAATATGAATAAACGTAAGCCATTCCCCAACTCGACTTCTGACCATTATAGTGTGAGTAAGAACAATAAATTTACTTTACATTCAACTACCACCAATAATGACTAGATGTGACATGCCCTCCTTTTCAATCAATCATCGGCTTTTCGATCCTTACGCAGGAACAGGGAAATTGACAGAAAACATAAAATTGCCTCTAAAGCTCAATCATAAAACAAATAGAGTAACCGCATTCAAAATCATTCCCACGAAAATCCAATAATTAGAAGAAACTCAGTGCACGTGGAGCCTCTTTCCAAAAATCAACGTCATGAGCAAAATCACGAAGGCAGTCACTGCAATGGAAAACGACCGCTGAACAAATATCTAGCCTCCGCAAAGCCCCGACCTACGACCACACTCATACGGGAAAATCATCATCGAACCCAATTTGCACACGCGTTACCTACACACTGGATGACTTAAAACGATCGCTCAAGATAGAGCCTGCTCGCACTTTAGCCGACGGACACTGTCTCCTCCAAGCGGTAACAACTCAACTTGCATCACAAAAAATCTCTCAACGGAACTATCCATCCCTAAAAAAAAAATCAAAACGGAGAATACTAGAAACAAAGACTTATCGGCAAAATTCGTTGTAACAGTGGCGACCTCGAAACACTAATTAATAAATTCCTCGATGAAGAAGACTTCAATCATGCTGTTAGGCCCCTCATATTCCAAATAATTTCTAATGCAATGAAAAGGACAATCAGATTAGGAAAACAAAAATGTCCCCTCCATCAAATGCTTTCATAAATTGGCCTCCGGTGAGCATTAATCAAAAACATACCAACTACAGGGCCAATGTAAAAATGCGTAATGAAAATGATGACGCTCTCTCCACCACTTTGTGACTAAATGATATTGATCAAATTGAATTTTCACCTGCAACCGATTTCACAACCAGGGTACTGGACAATATCGAACAAAAGTTTAAAAGCAAATGCTCCGCTACACATCTCAAATGCAGTACCTCAAATAACCTACTTATAATGATAAATGATATCAAAATAAAACATAAATTCTCGCAGTCTCACTGATACAATGGATGATATAAGGGTAATGTTGATTACTAGCGACATCAATATTTTATACGTAACTGAAACATGGTTCAAGTTCATATTTCAACACCTGTTACTCTTTGTGTCGTTATGACAGTCTAAAATAATAGGGGGAGCAGTTCATGCATTTTCATTAAAGACGTCTACTAAACACATCTATTTTCAATAGGAAAAAAGTGCGAAGACAAAGAAATGGTTTGGCTCAATGTTCAAGTTAACAAACGCAAATCTTTCATTATCGGCAGTCTTTAAAGAGATCCATCAGCAGCTCTATGTCCAACATTAGAGTTCATTGGAAATACTCTTAAATTAATCTCAGCACTCAAAATTTGTAGTCTTCGGGGATTTCAACGTAGATCTGACTAATAAAAACAATCAGCAAAGCAAAATATTGTACAGACTTAATCTGTCGCAAATGGTTCAAGAACCAACGCGCATTACAAACATTTCCAAAACTCTTCTAGACCTAGCAATTACAAACAGTCCACAAGCATTCCTCAGAGATTTGACTCTCCTTTTTCAATCACCATCCGGTAGAATTTCTAATCAATATTGACTTGCTTTAGTTATTTGTGTTTAATTCCTTACTCTCTCTACTGCGAAGACCTCATTTTTAGCCGGTATAGAGTAGTCGATTATGAAACCACAATCAGGTTTCTTTGTAATATACTGTACAGGCATGTATGGTAATTTCGCAGTTATTTATCACTTTTATAAGAAATCAATATATCACCGTGTTTCTACTTCATTTCACTTGCCAATGCCAGCCTGCTATTACAAGGAATACTAAGAGAATGAAAAACCTAATTTTTTTCTGTCGTTCTTATCCCTGCAACATGATTTTTTGATGATTCTGTCAGTAAGTTAGAAACCAGCTTATTTTTGGGTTTTCCAAGTTTTTCCTTATTTGTCGTCAGTTCGATGTAGCAGGATGAAGAGCATTATTTTTTTGCATAAAACGAAACTTAAAAGTCAAGACGATTACATTTAGTTAAACTCTGCGACCAGTTTGTTTTGAACTTATGATCACAAATAACTAGAAACATCAATAAATGAAATTAGTGTGGCAACTCACTCTTCAGAAAGACATCGATTGCTACCCCAGTGAGCGTCCCACGTTCTTAAAATGCAAATAGAGAAAGGATAATAAGCCCAATCTGAGTTTAGGATTCATTAACAAATGATCTCACTCGTCGAATGATGAACAAGTTTAGAAATTCATTTTTAGCGTATGTTTGTTTATTTGTTTTAAACGTGCGTGAGAGTGCTGTTTTTTTTTTATTAATTTCTTTTAGTCAACATTTGCTCATTACTTGAAAATCATTTAGGACGGTGTTTTAGTCAGTTCAGTTGAGTATTTCTTTTTTTTACATCTAGTAGCAAACATCCTCTGCGGTATTCTTTAGTTGTTTTTAAAAATATTTCTTAACTATCAGCTCCCATGCTCTGTGTAAAATATCAAAGAGAACATATTCATAATGTTTTTTCAAAATTAGTATCAGCCCTTGACAAAGCTAGTTTCCTCCTCTTGGAGTTTGTCTATCAATTAAGGACACTGATTTTAAAAATTTTTTAATTCCAATTTTCTAATACATTTCATGTAAAAGCTTTTTTAGAAATAAAGGTTTTTTCTTTGTCTCTTTCTTACTTTCTTTCCGTTGTGTTAGTGCATTAATACTTCAATCAGTTTAGTTCATTCTTTATTGAACTCAAACTGTTTGTTAATTCACAATTTTCCGGTCTACAGCTTCCACATATTTCTTCTCGTACTAATTCACCACCGTCTTCCCCAGTGAGTAGAAATAAAGGATGTAGGCATTAACGCCTACCCCAGTGCGTAGTAATACAGTACCGTCTTTCCCTGTACTGAGTAATACACCACCGTCTTCCCCTGTGCTGAGTAATACGTCACCGTCTTCTCCTGTGCGTAGTAATACAGTACCGTCTTCCCTTGTGCTGAGTAATACACCACAGTCTTCCCCTGTGCTGCGTAATACGCCACCATCTTCCCCTGTGCTGAGTAATACACCACCGTTTACCCCAGTGCTGAGTAATACACCACAGTCTTCCTCTGTGCTGAGAAATACACCACAGTCTTCCCCTGTACTGAGTAATACGCCACAGTCTTCCCATGTGCTGAGTAATACACTAGCCTTTTCCTCAGCTTCGCAATTTTACCGGATTTCCTTGTACAAAGAATTTCACTTTCTTCCTGTGTGCCTTATGACGGCTACACTATTTTCTTATAGTCCAAAATTGCAAGGAATTTTTTTTCCACACACGAAGCCTCAAAAATGTTTCTGACACGAGAGCCACGAATATTTTTTTCGCACTCAACGAAAATTTTTCTCGTACTTCTCCTAATATGTGGTTTCGTAGTATGAGTGCGTGAATGAAGTCATTGAATTCTTGAATATGTAGGAAACGCATAGGAAGAAACTGCATTATTCATTATATTTCGGGAGGTGTGAATCGAGGAGAACTTCAGCAGCAAAAATATTTACGCCAAAACGTTTAATCAGGTATGAAAATTGTTAGGCTGTGGGCCATTGTACAGTGGAGGGGTTTGTCTTTATTATGGTATGTACTCCTTTGTTACGCGGGAGTTGGGTTTAATTTTATGGGATGAACTCCTTTGTTATGCAGGAGTTGGGTTTAATTTTATAATGGGATGAACTCCTTTGTTATGCAGGAGTTGGGTTTAATTTTATCATGGGATGTACTCCTTTCTTTTACTGGAGTTGGGTCTGACTTTATCATGGTTTGGACTCCTTTGTTATACGGGAGTTGCAATGCTTTGTACAGGTAACTTTTACACGCATTTCTTTTTCGTATTTAATGAATTTTGTAGCATTGAAAGGTTTGTACCAACGCGATATAACTTTAAAATGAGAACAGAAATAATAATCACGTCTTCATAATGTATTAGTAAAGATGCACTTTCACAATGTCTGTGTGACTGACTTACTTATGTACAACACCAACGAGGTCGGAATTGTAGATCAATCATTGATTTTTTTCTATTGCTGACGCCATTTTCGAATATCATTAGGGAATTAAACATGCGAATAACCGAAAATTTATTCCATGTTGTTGGTATTCTCCTCAAAGAAGGTGAGACCCAATTAAAACATAATTAGTCTCTCCAGAAACATTGATGATAATTCGTTCGTGTAATCAAACTAGCAAGGACTGCGTAAGAACTAATTACACATAAAATGAAGCATGAAACTCTACGGCAGTTTCACCTCGCTGTGCCCACGCACCTGGAAACATGATTTAATTTTCCGTTGCACTGCATTTCTTTTATTCGTGGTCCAACACGCGAGAATTGTTCCACGCCTTACTCTTCCAGTTCAAATTTTCGTAGGTGTTTATGGCGCGTAATATTATAATAATACATACTTTAAAATATTCCCCTACCTCTCTCCTTCCTAACGTTTAAATGCGAGTGTGTTTTTTCTTTAGCTGTGCAGAGTGTCAGGGATTGAATAGCGTTACTTTTGTTTTCTTACATTCGATAGAAAACGTTTTTTTCGAGGGCGGAGACCAAGCAGAGGGAGTGAGAAAATCCGATAAAAGTTATGATGGGATTGCTTATAACTACTGAATTAGTTCACGAGGGTGATGTGTGTTGTTTATAAGATACGAGGACAGTGCTATTCTGTGTAGAGTAAACAATAAGTAGGCCTTTCTACCAAGGTACTTAGAAAGGGACTTTCTTTATCATGGGACTTAAAATGGGACTTTCTATCATGGGACTTAAAAAGGGACTTTCTATCATGGAACTTGTAAAGGGACTTTCTATCATGGGACTTAAAAAGGGACTTTCTACCATGGGACTTAAAAAGGGAATTTCTATCATGGGACTTAAAAAGGGACTTTCTATCATGGGACTTAAAAAGGGATTTACTATCATGGGACTTAAAAAGGGACTTTCTACCAAGGTACTTCGTAAGGGACGTTCTACCATGGGACTTAAAAACGTGAGATTTAACAAATGTTCAGGCTTGGACGCATGTATGTAAGTGTGATGCATGCACAACTTCACTTTTGATGTAACTTGAAAATTTCGAGCTCTGGTTTGGGGTAAGGAATTCAGGTATTTGAGAGAACATTTGTTTATCAGAATATTTAAACAGACCAGAACAAAATATACTGACAATCAGAAAATCAACAGAACTAAGGAATGTATGGAGCAAAACATTTGGCTAAAACTGGTATTTAGTAGTATGGACTTCATTTGTAATTAGAACATAGAGACCATAATTGTAACAGAAACGAATTATCTGCATTCCGCTTGTGGTACTTTGTTCCATTCTCGCATGAAGATGATCCTCAGACCAGCTAGATTTTTTGGACTTTAACTACGTATAGCAGTTTTCTTTATATTTCCCATTAATTTTGTACGGGATTAAGATCAAGCGATTGGTTAGGTGAAAGAAAAAAATCCATTTAATTATTTACGAACTATTCTCTTGATTAATATGTACTACATATGTTTAGAGTCCTTGCATAACCAGCTGAAAGGTTCACTTGCACCGGCCGTTGAACTTTCTTGCACTCGGAAGCAGCTTCTGCTACAGTATCTGCTAGCGCATGGAAGCATGGAACTATCCCTATTTCTATCAATGATGTGGAGTTCTCCCACAATATGGACTTAAAATAGCCCACACCATGATCAACCTTCTCCATGCTTGAAGGTAGGGATGGTGTTCTTAGGATCATAGAAAGTCCCTGTTGTCCTCCAAACATGAAATGACGAAATTCTTTTAAGCTTGAAAGTTCAATTTAACTTGCATCAGACCGTACAACCGGTTCCCAAGACTCAATTCCTTTATCAAAATTGTTTTTGGCAAACGTTAAACGGTTCTTCACATGTTTTACTTCTTGAAGAGGATTCCAACAGAAAGTGAAGACTTGTAGACAGACCCTTTGCTGCAATTCTCAAGTACCCATTTTCGACTGATTTGAAGTCCTTCTAACTCTGTTTTTTCTTATGAGTATCTAAAAGAGTTGTAACGGGCTAATTGGTCACCCTGGCAACGTATAGCATCGAGAGCTGCTCGTGATAAGCTCCGACTCTAACTCTAACTTATAAAATTGAACGAGATTGTTGCACTTGATCTACTCATAAATTGTTAGCGTTTAGGCAGATTGGAGATTGCCTCAGTCACTCGATGCTCCAGAACTCGTGCATCAACAGTTGAGCTTGGAACCTTAACACGTTCAGTAATTTACCTATAGTCCGATCCTTCATTACGAAGTTCAACTACTGTATTTGCTTTGAAATAGCTATGCGCATTTCTTTGATTTTTGGCTTTGTATTCACTGAGCATCTATCTTGAACAAAATCTAGAGAGGTTATAATTGTGCTCTGGAAGTTTCTTGAATATTTATAAAAGTTCTGAATTAAGAAACTCAAATTGTAAATTCACAGTGATTTTACATGATATGAATTTTGGCTCAGATTTTGGGCCATGACTTTCTTTGTTCATCTGATTTCCTCGTTGTTAGTAAATTGAGCTCCGTTTTGTTTAAATTAACTGGAGAATATGTGCTCTCTAAGCAGCGTGTACTCTTTATCTCACACCAAAGCTTTTGAAATCACACAAAAATAGAACTTTGCTAATGCGTGAGTCTTGGCTCCAAACATTTAAAAAAAAGAGGTTTTTATTTTTACTGTTAAATAGATGAACCAATAAAATTGTATGAAACCAAGAAAAAATTTCTTTTGACGGGGTCACTCGACTGAACGAATTTTATTTACTCATATAATATCATAGATTTTCTTGCAACAACTCAATATTGCATGCACTTGATGCATCGCGTTTTTTTCAACTCGAGGAGCAGTCCACTTGAGGAGCCAAATAATATCGTCTTGTCAGTGACGTTTTCACTAATTAATTGGGAGAACTTACTGTATTTGATTTGCTGTTGACATGTGATGTGCACTGGTATGTATTTATGAGTTTTACTGTTCGTGGCTCAGTAATAAATTTCCAAGAATTCTTCATTCATCTCACTAAACATTAATAAAAGCAAGAGTTTGAAAATAAAAGTTCACTGCATTTGCGAGAGAAATCTGCTTGCGAGATATCTGAAGATCTGCGTGAAATTTCTGCAGTAACCGTCGGTTAAGAAATTCTTAAATTTTAAGTGTATTTTTTTAGACAGCTTCTTTTTTTAGGTAGATTTTTATAACTTCAACACATATTTTTTATATTGCTTTGTTGTGGCTGAGATTGTTCGATGTTGAGTGGTTTAACAATATAGGGTAACATGTTATTGATCCTACACTCTTTACAGAACAGTCAACGCAGAAATGCATTCATTTAATGAATGAAGTTATTCTCATTAATATAGTATTTTCTGCTACTTTTTGCGTATTTGTTAATGCCACCACGGAACATTGCTTTATATGCGATAGAATGTAACAGAAAAACTAAAGTGCTCAGAACTTCAAAGTAAACAACCTTAAGGACACGGTTGGGGGGAAACCAAAAGTCCGTCAGTTCTCGACGTATTTTTCTGAAATTTCCACAATACATATAAACTGATACGGCATTTATTTTTGAACTCATGGGTTTTTTTCGTAAATTAATAAGAAATATGATTTTTTTATAAGCCTGAAAAAGTGGGTGTTGAGGAAAATGATTCATCGCCTACAATTTTGAAGTTAAAGAACTGGAAAAAGGTATTCTAGGTAGCTAATTGTCTTGTCTAGTCATCCGGTGCAAAAGCTTTTCGATAACTTGTATTTTTGAATTTTAGGAATTTTTTCCTAAAAACAGACCACTTTTTTCGCTTTTGGAATTATTTGCTTATAATTTTCAACATAAGTTAAAATAAAAATCTTTTGCACCGCCTCTCTAAATTGTTAGAACCGCTTTCGATTGACATATTTGTCATTCATGCACCTTCAAAACTGTGGGAGAAGAATCACTTCAAAGGTCAAAAGGCAAGTTTTCATGAGAGCTATTTTTCTAAAAATTGTTTTTTCTTTCTTTCATAATTTTTGAACTAATTTTTCTTTTAAAATGAACTCCGTTGCTTTTAGTTCTATTTAAGTGCTATCGATTGTTACGTTAGCCATTCCAGCACGTTCAAAACCGTAGGAAAGGATTTAAATCAAAAGACAACAAATGCAAGTTTCAGAACACCAGTCTTTTTTAATTATTTTTTTTTCTAAATTAAAAACTAATTTTTTTTCAAATCAACTTCTTTACTTGGTAGCTCTTTTTGAGCCCTTTCGAATGATATATTTGCCATTCTTGTACTTTCAAAACTGCGGGAGGCGATTGTATGTTTACACAACAGCTAATAAGCGGATGACTTAGAGCAGCCCGACTCAAAACAAGCACTCAGTTACATCATCGTAATTAACGCTGAGTGTCAGAATGTTTCGTTTGAGTACGAAAGCATTTCAAGCAAGGCCATGAATGAATTCTCTTGCTATTCCCGTTGAGGAACACTCAAAACTGACTCATAATAAGGGGGAAGGGGGATATCGCTCATCCATTGGCGCGCCAAGGTCACGTTAGTGGGCGTTTTCTACTCCGTCGAGGAAACGAACCAATGTACGTACTTTAGAGCCAATTATATCGTTGGCTGCCCAAGAAAATTCTCTATAAGATGAGTTTATAAACCGAAAAACTACGATTATACAAATTCGACCCCGACCGTGCCCTTAAAAAGTGACCGAAACATCAAGACGGAAGTTTTTGCTGATGATGGAACGCCTGAATATTCTATAATTGTTAATTAGTCTATAATTGTTAATTAATGGGAAGAGTTTGTAGGAGGGCGTCAGAAATAATTGAGAAGAGGTACTTAAATATTCGCTCCAATAACCGTAGATTGAGAAGCAGTCTTGGGATTCGAGCTGTGGACCTGCGTTTAAGCGGCAAAAATAATTGAAGCCGGACAAAATGCTTGAATATTGCTTGAATAATACTAATAGTGAGGACCGTCAAGAAAATATTTAGAGTGTTGATTTCTAGGAAAAGGTACGTGTTTTTTCAAATTCTTTCACTGTTTGTTTGATTCTTTGCGTAACTTTTGTTTTAATGAATGATGCCGCTAGAAATTTTAGTGCAAAATTAATTTCTCATTTTGATGTCAGCATTTACTCCTAACTTACTGAAAGTTGAAAAAGTTAGTCTTGTTCTCAGCCGTGATTATGAGTCTAACAAACATAGTCCTGATTTGACGTAGATATAATGGTCGCAGTTTATAGAGATTGTGATGCAGATGGCTACATTAGAAATAATTGTGGTAAAATAACGCACAATGGGGCAGTTGGAGTTGTTCATTATTGGATTGAAAGCAGATCACTGTTGTCATCAATCATACTCAGTCATCAGAGCAGGTTCCAAGTAATAGGGGTAGTAATTTCTCGCAGTATTTATTATCATACACCGAATCCAAATCAGCATGTCACTGGTGGTTGTGCTCTTGTACTGACAATGATTCAAGTCTAAATGCATCCATTTCCGTTCCGCTATTTTAACAGTGCATCTATTTTGAATCAGACACCAAGGCTTTGGGTACTCACAGAACATGAATCGACGCAAGCAATTAAGCAGTCGTTTGTAATTCATCATTATGTGACAGTCGCATCTCATCACTCGACAGCATCTCCACCGCAATCATTGAAATCGAGTGCGTTTAGTTTTTGGTGCCTGAGCAAAAAAACTCATTTCTCATCACGCTCGTGAAGCGAGCAAGCAAAATCAGCAGCAGCAACAGCAACAGCAGCAAAAAGCAGCAGCAAAGGCAGCAGCAATAGCAGCAGTATGAGCAGCTGCGGCAGCATTGGCTCTAGTGCTTCTCATTTCCTGAACCAACAAAAGCGACTCATTTTTCAGCGGAGGCCTGCAGCTGAATTGAAGCATTCCGATTGTTGCGCCGCCGCACTTCATTAAATGCGCACAATGCCGGCCTCTCATAACCGGCCGGCGCCGCGTGAACCGTTCGGGCGGTGTTAGCGCCGGCAGCGGGTTGTTCCGCTCACGCTGCTGATGCCCTAACTGGCTGTTCTGCTGGTGTTGCTACCTGTATTGGTGCGTCTGCTTATTGTGATATTGGTGATGTTACGTCGCCTTAACTGTTTTTGGTGCTCATGTTGTTACCTGTTTTGGTACCTCTGCTTATGGTGATATTGTTGATGCTACCTCTTTTGATATTTTGATGTTGTTAATGTCACCTCTTTTGATATCTCGATACTGTTGATGCTGTTGCCTCTTTTGATACTTTGATGTTGTTGATGCTGTTACCTCTTTTGAAATCTTAATTTTATTGATGATGCTATCTCTTTTGATATTGTTGATGCTGTTACCTCTTTTGATATTTTGATATTGTTGATGCTGTTACCTCTTTTGATACTGATGTTGCTGTTTCTGTCGGTATTGTTGTTGCTTGTTTAGACGTCAATGCTGATGCTCTTGCCCATATTTATACTGATGATTTCTGTTTTGGTTGATTGATCATAAGTTAGTTCCAGCCACAAAGATGTTCAAAGAGAATAAGGATGAAAGTGCCATTTAGGATGGAGTTGAGGGAACGAGGAATCCATACACGAGGTGGGCTCTCGCACAGGATCCCGTGCGCATAGAAACAATAAGTTGAGAAGGGAGGTTAGGAAACAAGATGAAAGTTGAAGAAGGAAGTCAGAGATGCTAAAAAACAGGACAGCAGTGAACAAAAAAAATTGATCCTCGATAAAATTGACACCCATTTTATTTCAAGAAAAAGAACGCCTACCCAACTTTCAGTTCGGGACCTCACATTATCCCTCGAGGAGTGCTAGTTCCCATACACACAATGGTTGTCCCCTTGAGGTGAATGATACCTGTTTAGATGCAGATGCTGTTGCTGATGTTCATGTTGGTGATAATGTTACTCGGTTTAACATCTCTGCCTGTTATGTTACAGAAAAAATTAAGCACTCGTAAAAGAGTGTGCATTTCTACCGCCAGAAATTCCAGAGTATTTAACAGGAAATCACTGTAATCACTACAATCTTGACTAAAGCTTTTCCTCGATCAATGTTTTTAAAAGGCAAAGTAGCACCGAGAATGTCCCCGGGTGAACTGCAAAAAAATCATAACATTGCTTTGACGTTCAAGCCAGATGATGAGCCGGGCACCAGTCTTCCTGGCAACCAGAAACCAGCCTGGCCACCGAGTCAAAGAGACAGCCTGACAACCGGACACCAGCCTGGCAACCGGACACCAGCCTGGCAACCAAGTCAAAGAGACAGCATGGCAACTGGACACTAGCCTGGCAACCGAGTCAAAGAGACAGCCTGGCAACCGGACACCAGCCTGACAACTGGGTCAAAGCGCCAGCCTCTCAACCGAGCCTAAGAACCGTACACTTGCCTGGCAACTCTACGTAACGTAAAACTTTTTCGACGGTTGCAAGTCAGCAATTTTTTGAAATACCGAAGGAGCAAGCAACAGCAAGAGTAAGCAACAGTAAGGTGATTGCTTTGTTTAAAGGCATTCCGAAGGTGTTCTCTGATACGTTCAAAGTAAATATACTCGTATTTGTAGAGGAGAAAGTGTAGCGTGTTCCGTTAACTCAGAGCTTTCAAAATAATCGAGCGCTTTCCAAGTGATGAATCAATACCTTCAACAACATGAAAAATTCGTTAAGAACAGAAAAGGCTGAATGTGAAAAAATGAACAATATTTTATGATGAAATGTGGCGCTGCACATTGTAACGCAGAATTACATTCTAAAGTTTTAAGACACTGAAAATTGACTGAAATTTTTCTCTATAATAATTTCATACCACTAAACTAACTCATCTTTGAGGAATAAATGCAGTTTCAAATTCAGTATTTTATGTTTTGTAAGTTTGGTGATAAAATGGTCATTTATTTTCTTATTTATTATGATCAAACTTCAAGATAATGTCTTGTGCTGAAGTTTGGGAATCAAAAAAGGGTCGATACATCATGAAGTTTTGACATAATACTATTACGAACTTTTTGCAGTGTCAATGGAAGGGAAAGAAGAATCATCATCGAGCAGCACTGGGCAGAAATTGACTCCACCTGAGACTTTTAAAGCAGCACAGCAATCTAAGGAAAATAGAATGTCTGTTACAAGAACACTCTTTGATCGCTGCGAGAAAACTTCGTTGATTGAAGGCCGACTTCAACAAAGACTGTCCTTCGTCTCTAGTCGTTAAATGCGTTCAAAATAAGCGTAACTCACTAAAACCAAAACAAGAAATGGCGAACGATAACTCAAAGTCAACGTGGCACATCCTGGAGAACAGCGCCAAAAATTTAAAGATGTCATCCAACGAGATTGAAAACACAATGCTGTTATACCGCCACTGAAAGGGACGTGCAATATTTCTCCAGGGTGTCATTGTAAACAACGGTGTAATGCAGTATCTTACATAAGCAACTGAGAAAGAGTAGCGAGCTCAATTGATTCAGAGCTCTTAAAATAATCGAGTTCTTTCCAAGTGAGGAATCAAATCCTTCTAAGACATAAAATTTGTTTAAGTTAGTGATCAATTGCAATGATGGTCACTTGAGTTGTTTTAGTTTTCGTGTCACATAGGAACAAATCGAAAAACAACAGGTCATGAAGGAAATTTTAGCATTTGCATACGTATCATGATACATAGCATCTCATAAGATGATGTTCTGAGTGTTCAATTGGATAAAGGGACGAGCTGTATTGCTCCAGTTCCACGATGGTGGAGCGCAATGAAGTTGGCCTTCATATATTGAGAAAAATCAGTGGGCTTAGGAAAATGGCCTCTCTCTTCACCAGACCTCAACGCTTTCAATAGATATTTGTGCTCTGCTTCCGAACGTTACGCTGGCTTTTCTCCTTTCAATTTACTACTGTCAGTTAATGGACCTGCCTTTTCTCTTTTTCTTCATTCCAACACAAGAGCCCGTGAGATTTGTGAGTGGGGGCAAAAGTACAAGCCCAGCATGGACGGCTCACCCATTTTGTGGCCAAGTCTTTTCTTATGTTGTAATAATCCCTTCCAAACCTTCTATCAACATCAACGTGCTCCCAAAATAATCGAAGCTCTGAATTTTTAAGTACAACAACATGAGGAAGCGATTTAATGATTATCGGATGAAAAAATAATTCAAATTGAAGTGATGGTCAACATCAGTCGGTTAGAATTAGGCCACATGGAACCCTTTGGTGGCGGGTTAAGGTGCACATTCACAGTGTCAAAATCTGAGAGCCAGGATTAATACCAAATGAGTAACATGTTTCTTTACAGCGTCTCTCGATCGTAGCTTGTGAACCTCACTTACATTCAAAAAATATCCGCGATTCACAGATTATTACAGTGAATAATTGAGTAAACTCCACAGCTAGAAAAAAAGCGAAAGAGATTGGTAGCTGAAGAGAGATAGAGAAAGAGAGTTAACTACTACCGCCAGCGCACTAATCTTGTGTATTTGCGTCGCTAGACAACAATTAAATGCGAGAGGGTTGATGTATCGAGTTATTTAATAGTAATAAGAATTGTCTGCCAGATGGTTTGAGTTAGATGAGTACAAGTAAAGTAAACTGTTTTGGAGTTCCTAAAGAGGACAAAACACGTTGAAGTGCCTTAGCTGTCCTCTGACTCATTGTTTGCGCGTGTGTGCGCTTTAACCCCTTTACCCCGCTTCACGAGTACATAAAAGTACTCATCACGAGTTTAGACGTGCATTTTGTCTGCGCACTTCGAAACGCTAGCACCAGTCCAGCAAGCTCCGAAATCCAGTAAACTCGACCATTGGAGACGTCTATCACTATCCTCGCAGTCTGGCTCTTGAAGACACTTGGGGTGCCACATCACGGTGGCATCTCATGATGCTTCGTCACTCCGGGATTGAATTTTAAACAGCAGTCGAGGGAAAGCCAGATTTTCTTTCAACAACAGAAACGGAATTATTATTTACTTTACCAGCACCTTGTCGTTAAGAATGATCTCCTTTCGAGGGAAGTGGTAGAGGGTCCGAGACTCTAAAGGGCGGATTAAGTGTTTCTTCCCGTTGGGAAACGAAAACATTTGCTTTAATTATTCACTCCACCCAAGAGCATGAATTGGGTACTGGGGCAACTGTCACTGCATCCTGGCATTTAAGGCATTTCAAATAATAATATCAGTCAATTGTGAGTTAAGTGATTGGGAACAAAAACATTCTTCTAGTTTCAGTGTTGTTTTTCATGATTACACCAATATGTTTTGATGGCAAGTATGAATTTAATGGTCAGATATAAATAGGTGTCGAAAATTGCGGAGTTGAACTTAAAACTTCTGCAGATACGACCTGCATTTAAATCTGAGATTTACGTACATATTTACTACAGACAGGAGAATAAAACATGCACGAATAAATTTTTAGCTTCACCTTCACCAATTTGTAGATGGTAAATGACAGCGCATTTTACCCACCTTTCATTAATCAAGTATGGCTAAAGTGGTCAGATACCTTGCATGCATGAGGCTCTGTGACTCGATTTAATTTTGATGGTTTTGAAGGTATTTAGTTATGAAGGCGATGAACGAGAAACGTGAACAGTGCACGAAAAACACGTAGGGGTTTTATATTTTCCCGTATATCCTTTGTGTTACACAAGTAGTAATAATTCTAAAAATTAGCAAACTTTTTCATCTTATTAAAAAAATTTTAATACTGCGATAGCCACCCGATGTTTGGACAAGTTTCCATGCATTTTCCGATAATATGATAAAACCTCAAAGTTTTTTAAAGGAAGGCACTATCAAAGCCGCGTGTTATTGCATTTTCAGTGCCATTATTTTACGCTAAAATATTAAAAAAATGAGAATAAGAATTTAGATCCTTGCAGCAGAGTTAACTCTACGTTACCGCATCAAAATTCGTGTTTTTATTAAGCGCTAGAACCTCGGCGGCTGTTGACCAGCGCGGACAGAAGAGGACGTGGAGGCTCGCGCAGCCTGCGGGACCCTTCGCATCGACTGCCGCACTGCGTGCTGAGAGAGCGCAGCGTCCCGTATTGAGCATTCGGAGTGTGCTGAGGATACAGAGTATACAGCGTTCAGAGTATGCAGTGTGCAGAGTATACAGAATGTCCAGAGTTCGTAAAGCGTGCAGAGTATGCAGTATGCAGAGTATGTGTAGCGTGCAGAGTATACAGAGTGAGCAGAGCATCCAGAATTTGCAGAGTATTTTGAGTGTGTGAAGTATACAGTGTTTGCAAATTACACAGAGTATGCAGAGTGTACAGAGCGCGTAGTGTGTTCAGAGTGAGTAAAGCTTACATTCTGCACTGTGAGAAAATTACGCAGAGTGTGTAGAGCACACAGTGAGTGCTGGTGCGGAGCAAAGCCTGCAGTGTGCGGAGTGAACAAAGCACACAGAGCAGGCGGAGTATGCGAGACATCAACATACAAAGGATGAGGAGTAGCGCCAGCACCGACGGCGTCCTGGAAAAAGAGCTGTAGAGTTTGCGGCTGCCCGTAAAAATGAACATAATTGATCAAATTGAATTATAAGTTGAATTATAAATCATCAAATTGAATTAAAATATTTTTGTGCTGTTAGATCTCTTCAATAATCCGAGAGCATTGAACTCAAAAATTCATTCACGAGGTCAAATCAAATGGAAATTTTAAAAATTTGGTGATTCAGGACAGACTTTTTCTCCAATGTTACTTCTCTACTAACACAAGATTTTCGTTAAGCTCTAATGGCAGTTTTAGAACGAGGTTGTCCATGCTTTAAACCTTCTTTATATATAGACTTCTTTATATTTAGACTTCGATAGACTTCTTTATATTTTCAACAGGTGTACACCGTGAGACTATACTGGGCTTGTGCTGGACCTGTACTTAATTTATAAAAGGCTTGTACTGGGCATGTGCTGGAAATTCACAAGGCTTCCGCTGGGCTTGTGTTAGAAATTAAAAGGGCTTCTACTGGGCTCATTCTTTGCATGCAGTAAACATGTACTAAGTTTGTGCTGAGCTTGTGCTTGGCTGTGCTGGGCCAGCGCTAGGATTGTGCTAATTCACTCCTGGTGTTGTACAGGGCCTGTATTGGACTTGTGCAAGAGCTGCAGTAGAATTGTACAAGGTTTCTACTGGCATGTACCAGGCCTGTACTGAGCAAGAATTGGGTGTCCTCACATTTCCAGGCACACCTGAACATCATCACAGCTATGCTCACCACAGGCCTCACTGAACGGCCTTTCACGCCCTGAATTCTTGGCCCAACCAGTAGGTGTGCTGCGAACTATAGCACACACGAAGTTTGTTTAATAACTTATGTATAGCACGCAAAACTGAAGCAACAATGAACTCTTCTTAAAGATAACATTTATGTACCTAAGTTGCTACATTCATTTGATAGAAGCTCTACATGTAATTTAGTTCATAAAAAGCTTGCATTTTTTGTGTGGGACGAACTCGTCACCCTAGGGCGTAAAGGGTTAATCTAACGCGTGGAGATCTAACAAAACATGAAGACATCGCCCGTTTATCTTGCTTTCATTGAGTCTTTCATAACACTGACGCTTTTCGTTTCTTGAGTCGCAGCGTGGCCAGACTTGGCCACCACAAAGTCATCTATCTTAGGCCAATTCTCGATCACAAAAAGCTCGGAACCGAGAAAATTCTCTTGCTGAGATGCCTGCCTGCCCTCGCTCATGCGCCCTACGCAAACACGCTCCGCTGGTCCATTCTGTCCCCTTCTCTGCCCTCACCGCGTCCTGCCTGGGCAAATTTGCTCGTCTCGAATTAAATGCTGGACTGTTGCCGGCAGCATCTGTTGCGGCAGCCTCTGCAGAGCACATTGTGTTGTGGCAGCCTCTGTAGAGCACATTTTGTTGTGGCAGCCTCTGCAGAGCACATTGTGTTGTGGCAGCCTCTGCAGAGCACATTGTGTTGTGGCAGCCTCTGTAGAGCACGTTTTGTTGTGGCAGCCTCTGCAGAGCACATTGTGTTGTGGCAGCCTCTGCAGAGCACATTGTGTTGTGGCAGCCTCTGCAGAGCACATTGTGTTGTGGCAGCCTCTGCAGAGCACATTGTGTTGTGGCAGCCTCTGCAGAGCACACTGTGTTGCGACAATGACAATGTGGCAATTGCATCATCACAGCTGTGGTAAGTATCTCTTTTTCTTAATGTCTTCACAACATTTTCTTTTTGAGCTTTTATCATTATGATCTCAACGAATATCTGACCGTAAGAACACGTGCCGATATATTCTCATTGGTAGAGGACTCCAGTTCTTATGCACAAAATACTAAAAAAATCAAAATACTGCTAACGTAAATAACACAAAACACACTCAAAGGTCAAAAAGTCATCGAAGTGGTAAAAGATTCCCAACTCCGGCACCTTGTGCTAGAGTATCACTTTTTCTCAGAATGAATGAATAAAAATCCATTTCGGTTGCTGAGCTCATGGTTCCAAATGTGTTGCGTGTTGCTAAAGTTACCGCTGTCGTTGACACGGTAACTTTAAAATTCAGCATTCTGATTTTTACATTACCGGAATCAGTCATTCAAATTCAGTGTTTAAGTAGTAAAACATTCATAGATTGCTCAATGTAAATTAACATAGAATTGTATAGTAAACGAGTGTGACAATCGCACTCCAGAACTTGTGTTTGCACAGCCGAGTTTTAATCTACCGATTTGGTGGGCGTTGACAGCCGACACAGACTGACTGAGTCGAACATTCTCCTCTGAGTTATTGAGCTCTGGTACGACATTCGAAGCGTCATAGCACTTCTGTAAACCTAACACGTAGGTACATACTCGTATATAACTCAATAGGTAAACTTGCCTCCGGAACTCAGTTGAAAAACTTAGCAAATAGACTAGTCTGTGAACCTGTTACATACTTGAAAGTAGGCTTGACTATCTACCGTCAATAATTTAGTTTCTCATGTACGCACTCTACAGCTTTACGTAACTGGTAGACTTATGAACCTGTACGAAAAAATTGACAGGGGGATTTTTGCAGGTAAATTTTAACAGTAGAGATGAAAGCTGACATGTGTATGGAAACCGGTATTTGCAATGATATTGATTTAGTGAGAAGACTTCAATGATTACTTCAATGTGCTGTGCCATATGATTGTTTATGATCCTCGCAATGAGCAATGACGGCCGCATTGTGCAGTGACACGTTATTCATCGGCATTGCAGAGTAAAATGAGCCCTTCTTTGTGTGAAACCTCCATACAAAACCCACGCTAAATGGGCACTCACACGTGTAAAAAATCAGCGAATAACCTCCTTCTAACGTGCGCACCCACAGAGAACTGCTCCTTATTCCAACAGAGGTTGCAAATTTTAAAATTTCATCCTTTGAGTCATGAGAATGACTTCAGCATTCTAAACTTCTTGCTTATCTCTCCAATGGCGTTAACCAGAACCCCTTCAATTGTTCAAGATAATCTCATTTACAATGTGACTATGTTTACCACAATACTTTATAGGTCTAGTCATGGACTGGGAGTTTGTGTGATGGTTTTTTAACCATTAATTTGTGTGAAAATGAACCGCACCTCACTCACAGCACCAGCCCTGACACTGTCATTAATTTCCAGCTTCGTGTAATTGAGTAACTCTCATTTTTGTGTTTTCCAGACAGATGCACATGAATGGGATATTTCCGGGAACTCGGTTAATGACATTCAAAGCAAGGTTTAATACGATTAAAAGTTGAGAATTATCTGAATTTAAGTAAGTAATATGAGTCACAGTGATTTTTTATTCATTCAAACTTTGTTAATAAAAACTTCAAAATTATACTTCGAACTCAGCAAACGTTTTACTTTCAAATTGACAGCCAAATAAAGCACTTGCCTAACAAAAGTTTTTTTGTCTGACTGTTTTCACCTCACAACAAGTAATATTTCGCTGATGACAATAGCTTCGTACGGTGTCAATGCATGAATATATAAATGTAAATTAATGACACTTCTTAAAAAATTTGTAAGGGGAACTTCAAACAGAGCAAGCTGGTTAAAGTTACAGCTGTTCCCTCTATATTTTGTTTCGTTAGTTATATTCATGCAGGGATGTTCCATTTAGAATAACTTTTTTTTGTTGGTGGGAAAAGTAAAGTACAAGAAAAATTTACCTAATTGTAGAAATATGCTTTCCAGAGGAAGAATTAATGTAAAGAATCCTTGATGAAAACGACTTATATTCAAGGAAAGACAATGAGATTTCAAAACAGGAACTCTATTCTAAGACGGGAATGCTGCCTGATTTGAATGTTGTTTCTATACTGTATTAATTAATAGGATTTTTTAAAATATGAGTTTAAAGTTTACCGATTTTAGTTATGCGTAAGAGTGGGATGATTTAGGTAAACAGCAGTGTTGATTCATCCCAAATCTGTTTTTATATTCTGGGTCTCCTAGAACCTATTTGAAAGTAGTACAGGGTTACACATCTGTCACTATCGTGATGACTCGCAAGTTTTTCGCTCTAAATTGAGGACTCCCAGTCATTTATTTTACTAATGCCATTTTACTTCTACTTACGTCACTGATAAATGACCTGTTCTCAGTTTTTCATAGTAATTTACTGCATAATTAATATTTAATCAATGATGTATATCCCACTACATTTTAAAACGTGAATATCAAATAAATTAGGTAGTATAAAAGGGAAATTAATGCAATTTAAACGTTATATGACGCAATTTATTGCTAAAAACCCATCAATACGTTCTATGGCTCGCTGCAATTCGAGAAAAAAAAAATTGCTTCCAAAACACCATAAACTTGACTCGGAACTGGAAGGAAGTGTAATGGATGTAGGTTCTCGATTATTGAAATTGCAGAAATCCCACACCGCTGTCAGCATTGGAATGGATAGTGTGTTAGATTATTCTCTGGGGCATGATCTTTCCGTATCGATTCATCGTCGTGACATTACTATTCGTCACATTTATTATATTTTATACTCTTTATTAATCATGATAAAGTATAATTGGAGCTGCCACCACCCTTAAAGGGAATATTTTCTGTATAATTAATATTGTTTTTTAAATGATATGTTTTCATATTCTTCGGTAACGTGTTTAGCGGTAATTATTTTCAAACGATCATCTTTCTTTCCTCCTTACTCATCTCACTACAAAAGGGTAAATAAAAGGCATCTTTAAATGAAAAGGGATAAGACATGTATGCATGTTATCAACTCCATGACAGAATACGCATCCTACATACTTAGAAGTTTGAATAAAGAGCATCTACGTAGGTTTACGAGGGAAACACTCATCTTAGCGGGCAGATGTTGACAGGCTGATCTCTCACACCAGGTCCACGGTCTCCGCGTCATGGCTATTTGGTCACTTGATGGCACTATTTGGTCACTTTTGTAAGGCGAAGGCGTGCTAACGTTGGTTATTTATATTGCTGAGGGCGCGAATATGTTGATATTTAACTGGGCGTAGTAATTTTCGTGATTTATCTTCAATAGCAAGAGGTATACCCTCAGTCCTAGCTGGACTGAGGCAGTCAAACGTTCGCCCTTCTTTCTCTACTGCTCGCCTGTGACTTACTGACCTCCTGCCTGCGTCCCTCGAAGGCAACCCTCTCGGTCGAAATTTTGGCTCCTCCAGTTCTTAGCGTTGTTTCCTTTTTTCTTTGGTAGTAGACCATAGACAGTTATGCTGAAGAGTATAACAGAAGTCGATGATTCTGTGGAGCCAAAATTTAGAAAATTCATGTTATACTTATTTCCGTTGAATTTAAATGTCGATGACCGGATTGTATGAGCAATACATTAGTTTCTTTGCGATCCTCTGTCCTAGGGCACAACCGGTGCAACCGATGTACCTGGATGCACACTATGCACAACTATATTCATAAACAATTGAATAGCTTGAGTAGTAAACAAGCTTCTTTTTGGCGTTGATTGATTATCAGAAATATTTAATTTTGGTAAAGTTAATTTCGTGCATTTGAAATGAGTAGTACTCAACACATGTGTGTGGAGTACATCGCGCCTCCATATGACGTGCTCAATTCGTCGTCTTGCAGACATGACCACCGGACTTCGACATTGAATATCTGATGAAATCGAAGCGTTCGCTTGTAATTACCTTTCTTTTCGATTGAGAATGAGGTGCTAGTTACAGAGGGAGCAACCACGCTTCAATTCAACAAATAATGAACCCGAAAAGCTTTTGTCAAATGGGCATTCTAATTGCATCATTGGAAAGTCCTAAGCTGAAGGAAACTGTCTTTTAGACTAACTAGTGGCTACCTCCAAAATGAATTTTTATGAATGACCAGCTAAAATATCCCCTGTTCTTAATAATTCCAGTAGAAATAACGAGTGTTCTTGAAAGAAGAGATGAAAGGCGTCGTGAAGGGACAGGTTTAGGGGAAGGCTTGGTGAAGAAGTCGACTTTCAATCGCCGATCCAATCCTATCGAGACAATTATCTCAAATTTGTTTGTCTATCCAGGATCTAGTAGAATCTTCTGTTAATATTCCTTCCTAAAACGTAGAATTTTTCTAACCAGTACACGTGCGTAAATTAAATAATTTGATTCATTTCCGGGATTGAGGCTATTTATCCATGAATTTTTCATTGAAGAGCTCTTTGGTCATTTGTTAGAACACTACAACGTTGTACACTGTGAAGCTAAATTATTTTAAGACTCTATCATCTCATTCTCACCGAAACAGTTCATTTACAATCGTTAAACACCAAATAGTTCTTCGTTATAAAGTCAGTCTTCAAAACTTACAAATTTAAACTTTTCAGACCCTCAATTACTTCAAACTTGACGATCAAGACACAATAAAACCAACCACAAAACCTTAAATGCAGCTGGACGACTCATAAGTAATGATACCACACCCCGACTCATCTGTCGTTCTTCGTAAACGCCAAGAGCTCTTCAAGAAAAAGAAATGATTTTAGCGAGACCAGGAGCGTGAGGCGCTGCATCTCTAGCAGGCAGGAGGCTGCACTTGCACCAGGCCATTAAAGGAGTGCAGTAAAGAGATTATAAGGCTTCAAGGAGCCATAAAAGTATCGCTTTGGGGAGCTTTGCCCCCTTAAAGAAGTGGCACCTGAGCGACACGGGGAGCCAGGGGAGCGCGCGGCTTCAGACTGATAATGATAAAAATTTATACTGCACAGGCCGGAAATTTGATGACCCTGTTCCAGATTTAATAAAGGCCTTAAAACTCGGAGCTTCATCGTTCATGCTACCACGCGGTCTTGATAATGCGTGTTAGATATTCTCTGGCCTCCAATGGGGAGATTACGGTGGGGCTCAGAAATGGCGGCATGAACGGGTGGTGAAATGAGGTGATGGACAGTGCAGGATAGGGGTGAACGCGTCCAAACTCAACCTGTCATATTCTATGAACGTTCACCTCAGTCAGTCATATCTTTCAAACGTCAACCTTAATCACTCGTGCTTTAAAAATCTTTAACATCAATCAGTCATATTCTACGTGCGTTAACCTCAATTAGTCATATGCTGCGTATGCTCACCTCAATTAGTTATATTCTACGTACGTTAACTTCACTTAGTCATATTATAAGTACGTTAAGCTCAATTAGTCCAATTTTATGAACGTTAATCTCAATCAGCCGTGTTCAACAAACGTTAGGTGGTACGTAATAATGAGTGGGCTAATCACTACTCATTGAGTCAGGTTATTTGAACAATTTTTTGCCTATTATGCTCAGACTTATCAAACTCTGATATTTTTGTTGGTTTGCTTGTTTGGTTGGGCGTTACTGCCCATGCTCTGAGTTTGGCAAAAATTCCATATCCTGCTTCAGAAATAGTAAAACGCAAATTTAAAAATTACTTCAAGTCATATTAGAGGGAAGATTTTCTACAAATTCTATTGTAAAGAAAAATACTTGCCAGAAATAAGTTATGTGAAGCAAAGGATGGTCTGTGGCTTCTTACCCTCAAATTAAAGGCACTCAAAGTGAAATCACTCTAACTCAAGTTCCAATTAATTACACTGGAGTTCAAGCTATTCATACTCAAGCTTAAATTAATTAAAATCAAACTGAAATGACTTTAACTCTAATTTATATTATTGAAACTGAAGTTAAAATTTATCGAACTAAAATGTAAATTAATCAGACTCAAGTTAAATTATTCAACTCAAATTTGAATAAATCAAATTCGAGTTCAAATTAATCAAACTAAAATTTAAATGAATCGAAATCAAGTTCAAGTTCATCTAACTTAAATTTAATTACCCAAACCTAAGGTCAAATTAGTCAAACTGTTATTTGAATTAATCAAACTCAAGTTTAAATCAATCAAACTTGAATTTAAATTTAACCAACGGGAATTGCTAACCTATTTGTATGTACAGGGCGGTTGTTAAAAATGTATCCCTTTTGAAATTGCCATAACCTCATTCACAGACAGGATAGGGAAATAAAAATGGTATTATTGGAAAGAAGAAGAGATAATTTCTCATTTTTTTACTCTGCTGGATCAACGATTCAAAATGCCCGCCACGAGCTGCGATACATTTCTCGATACGGCCAGCGAAATTTATGATGACGCTCTCAAGAACCTCGCTGCTGATTGTGCTTACCACTTCCAGAACTTCTCTCTTCAGGTCTTCTCGAGTTGCTGGATTTGAACGGAATTCGTGGTCATTGATATGACCCATAAGAAAGTAATCTAACGGGAAAGGTCTGGTGATCGTGCCGGCCAGGGAAACGAACTCTTGCGCGAAATTAACCTGTTTGGAAACTGCTGATTTAGCCACTCCTCCATGGATGAACCCGGAGCTCCATCCTGCTGAAACCACAATTCTTCTGTATCTCCATTTAAAAAAATGAAATTTTGTCTTTTCGAATGTTCTATGTTATAGTTTCCTATGTAATATATTTGAAAAGTTTTTCGAATTTTAAAAGGTATACAATTTTAGCAACCACTCTGTATGCTCGTCAAGTAAAATTGAATTTCATTTTATAAAGAGTTAAAAGCAAAAAATTACTCCAAGGCTTCATTTGCGGTTAAAATTTGATTTGGGGAGATGTTACTTTATCTTAAAAAAAATGAAACGCAGGAATTTTCGAGTGAAATGTCAAACTGAACCGATCAAAAAAAAAAAAAACAGTGTTAGTTTATGTTAGACTGTCAAAAAAATGTATATCAGCACATTTAAAACACGAATTATCAAGACGTAAATAGATTTCAGAACTTTTACGGCGAAATTATTCTAGAATTCGATCACAAACGGACATAAGTAGCTGCCCGTATCCACAATACCGCTTATCACATAAGCATGAAAATCGCGAACAATGTTCAACGAACTTCCGATATAGATTAGTTAAAAACTAGAATTCATTTTATTGTCACGAAACAGATACGGCAGTTGTCGCCTCTGTTTACGTAGTGAGGGACTTAAACCTCATAGTAGAAGAGGAAAGGGAAAATTAGCAGCGGAAGAAACACAGAAGGAGAATTAATAGAACAGGAGGAAAATAGAAGTAGTGAGTGACTGTTCTGCTCACCCATTCCAGTACCCCAGTTCAACACGGAAATAAAAAACTAAAATTAATGCATTTTAATTACGTTTATTTGAAAGCTTACATGAGAACACGTGATCTGCGCACATGCCTCTATAACATAAAACCACCCAATGCAATTAGCAAGAACTACATAAAACGCAATTCTAGCGAACAGCGCTGGGGGTCCATATTGGCGTTACGCTGGTGACTCCGGTAGAGACGTTTCCGTAAAATTATTATCCCAGCGAATTCTGGCGCACGCGAATAGGCACAAAGCACATGATAGCAAATCACACATGACTCCCATCACTCTCGTAGCACGAAGAAAGATAATAGAATAAATTTCGAACTTTTCCCAAACTCTGAGCGTCTGCGCAAAAGGATGCTACGCTCAGCCGCTTGCTCCATTTCCCTGAGGCTGATGTGTAAGTAGTAAGGCGATGACGTTTTAGCTCGGTGTACGCCATTTTTGCGTCACTTCGATGCAGCCCCAAGCCGTTGAGCCGCCCACCCTGGGAACAATGGGCATCTTAAGCAATCTACACCTTTTCTCGTTTTATAACCACACGTCAAAACAATACAGCAACAGTTTGCACAATCATATAACACCGAATAAAAACTAATAACAGCTGCTCAAAATATAACAACATCCAGTACAAATCCAGTGACGATGCTGCAAAATTGATAACAGCTGCAAAATGTGGTGACATGGACAAATAAATATAACGTTGCTGCAAATTGTGTAACACTCTCAGAATGTTGCAACAGACGTTCATTTTCTTTAACAAATAATCAAATCTTGTAACAATGCTTCAAATAGCCAGTATCACAGGTTCAAAATAGTGTAACAGATGCAAAAAAAGTAATGAAAAGTCATAAGTTGTAACAACATCTTTTAAACTCCTATTGATCAGAGAAATCATTTTCCCTCACTTCCTCATTCAATAAAATTGAAAATAATGGGTCAACTTCAAAATCCCAAATGTCAAAATCCTGAAAGTCAAAATCCCGAATATCTAATTCCGGACCATATTTGGTAGTGGAAGAGTCGACCCGAATTGATGGTGTGTGTTACGAATTGGTGTAGTGAAGAATTGAAAATAATTGACGAAAATTCTCCATGACAGCTCGTATTTAAATTTAGTATTAATGAGATGTTTTTAACTGAACAGGATATTCGAGATTTTGATTTTCGGGATTTAGAAATTCCGGATTTTGACATTCGGGATTTTGACTTTCGGGATTGTGAATGCCACCCGACAATTTTATGAGGCTAGGTTCCATTACTTCCCGGTCAGTGGATGATGCACTGACCGGGAAGTAATGGAATTTTCCAGAACATCTCTGACGTGGCCGGTTCACGTGTGACACGTATCACTGTTCAAGAACTGGGAGTGAAGCGTACCACCGCTTATTCCATTGTTAGGTCCTATCAACAACGATAATCTGTTTTTGACGGCGCAAGACTTGTGGTTGCAAGAAGATGATAGATATTGAGAGCCTGGATTTACTTGTGATGTTGATTGAAGCTACTCCAACCATCACCGTCAAGGATCTCAATAGAGCTCTTCGTGCCCCTTTCGACCGCAAGCCCTACGTCTCAGATGCCTCAGTTGCACCATCTGAATGGCATCGCGGAAACATGCACTGTGGCGGCAGCGCAGAGCAGGAAAGTCGTTGCGTCAGCACCGGGAGGAGGTTCTCTGGCACGTGCAAAAGGCACATTGACACGTGCGTGCCTTTTGTCATTCCAGTCATAGCGGCAGACAACTAAACCCTTGCCAACAGCTACTAGATCAAGAGCCTTAATCAACAAGATTTTTTTTAATAGTTTCAATATCTCACATGAAATTCATTCTTTATTGTAATTATCAATAATTTTGTGTGCAAAGTTTCAGTATGCATTATGTACTACGCTAAATGGCTTCTTTACTGTTTATTTTGCGTATAAACAATTGTCTCAGAAATTGTTAATTTGTTCCAATAATATGTACGCACGTTACTATTTTTTGTATAATTGTTATCCTTTTTGAACGTTGTTTCAATAAACCGACTCTGTCACTACACATTGTTTCTTTGTTCTGGTGTATAGTTTCACTGTCATTCATTTTGCTGGGTGTCGCTATAATTCGTCGTTGTTGCTATTTTCTGCGACACTGTCTCTATATTTCTATTCTTTGTTATATTCAATGGTTCATCGTTGTTAAATTTGCAGTTCGTCGTTACATTTTGAAAGAATGTGGTTATAAAACGAAAAAAGGTGTATTCCCTTAAGCCTTCATTCTCTGTATTTTGACGGCCAATACACCCCTCCAAATTGTATTGATTGATTTGATTTACTCCCCTTTAATTCCCGAACAATTTCACAAGATTCCCACGAAATTCCAACCGAACATAATGACTTTTTTTTGCATAATGAATAACACAAAAGATACAATAATTCAGAAGTTTAGCATTGGAATGAAATTACTCGACTTGCAAAAATGGCGTCATTGATATTTATGACCGGCTCTGGCCGTACAATGTATTACAGAATCATGACAAACAAACGAACTAGAAAATCTCCGGGATCTCAAAAATGCACCATAAAATATTTTTTGATTTCAACTCAAATTCAAAAATAAAAACATAACACCCTGCTTACGAACAAAATTATAAAAAAAAACACAATACACTGCTTAAGACGGGATTCCCATCTCTGATGTTACTTAATGACGCTTCCCAAATCCAACCGGCCTTGATACAAATCATAATAAAATGCCACAAAAGTCTTTGTGTTGAACCCCAAAACGGCCTAAAACAAAGCAAATATCCCTCACAATCTTGCTCTCTGAGTTACTATCAGTTCCTAACACGTACACAATACACAGCTTACCTCCCCATTGCTGCCCCTCTGGCCCTACATCTTGTCGACGTGTTACACAGAATCAGGGTAACCGAGCAGTGGCCCACCCCTTTCTCATGCTGCGTTTATACGAGTACATGCCCAATTCTAACTGGAGCGCGATGCGAGCCCGCGAAAATTCTGAGGGTGCTATTGGCACGCCCGTGAGCGTCACGCTCACGGGCGTGCCAAGGGCGTTGTTTCTTGGCGCGTTGTGAATAAATTTTCCCTCTACTTCTTTATGCTACCTGTCAATATCCTACTCTTTCGCTTTTATTGTGCTGTTGTCCTTACTAGCTGCACGTCCTCACCCAGCCCCTCACCTAAGCCCCCTTCTCTTGGTGCGACACACCCCTATTTCCCTCATGGACGCGCCCGGTCTGTTTTTCGCGCGCTTTTGCTGCGAATGTGTAGGCTTACGAATATATATTACATATTTAACAAATATCATTACAATATGTTGTGGACGAATTTGACAACTTTTAATTTTCTTGTACCAGTTCTTTGATAGTTCCCATATGAAAGTACAGAAAACGCCTTTTTTAAAAATTCGAATTTAAACTTCGAAATTCCTATCACATAAGAGATGACCTAATGTAGATATTACTAACGAGTGCAAATTCTGTCTTATGATATCATCCTGACGACCTTCTCAGATTGAAACACTTCAATGAAGTCGAACGCTTCGTTGCACTCGTTGCTTTGCGGAACTTATATATGTGCAATACCCCTTACCTATTGCGGAGGCATCACGGCGCAGTGGTGGGAGTGATAAGCCATAAATCCACGCGGCCAGGTTCGAAACCTGGAAGGGGCTTCGAATTTGAAAATTTATTTAGAAATTTCTGACCGCATATATCTTGCCTTTTTTCACTCTCAAAGCCACGTTTCTATCAATAATCGTTATTTCCAAAAGTTACCATTTTGAAGGCACTGATCGTTTTCTCAAAATCTACGCAGTTCAAATCCAATCGAAAACTAATTTTTAAAATTTTTACGGGGAAAGACTTGAACTTGACACAAGTACCTATCTGTATCCATAATACCACTTCTGGATTTAACATGATGCATCGTAGGCGAAGTATAACGAGACTCCGATTGCTTCCTAATAAAATATTCGAATTACCAGCGATAAGTAATTGAAGTAGAAAATTCAACTTTATTTCTGAAACTAGTTTATTCAAAAGTCCCATGATATTTTATTTCTAATAGAGTGTTTCAGAACACTGGAATTTAAACTGTGAAATTTAAAAAAATGTGTTTTGAACTCATAAATCTAACCGTGTAGCTTCGACTTCAGGCTTTCGTTGAATCAAATTTTGCGTCGTTAACACATTGAAAAATTTCCGTGAAGTCGAATACATTATTGAACTCAAATTCGAATGATTCATTAAAAATTTCAGAAAAATGGGAAGCCCGTGGAAATGTTGAAATATCAGCGCGTGTTATTTGAGAGTGAAGTAATTTGTGTGTTCGAACACTCTTGGAAAATTTCTTCACTTGCTGCTGTTTCATTTTCTTTTTTAATAGCTTTGTAACCGTATCTCATGGATTCACACCATCTTTACCCAAATTTTACTTCAATGTTGCTCTATCTACTCCGGAAGTGAGGTAAGTGCATTCTTACTTCACTTTCTTCAAAATCAAAACGCGTATTTTATTCAGTGAGCACTGAACCAACCTCTCTCTATCAACATCACCCGAATTTTTTGCCTAACATGATTGTGCATTTTGCTTAGTTGTTACAGCTCCTCAGCTTTATATTATTTCCTCCTCTTCATGGAAGCAACAACATCTGAACAGGAAAGCTCATTTTTTACTTAAGAGGGAGGGCCGAGTAACCATTTGTTCTTCAGGCAGAAAACTTCTCGCGTTAGTGTGGCTGCTGAGCGTTCTTCTTCAGACGATATATGTGCTAGATTCTGACTACATTTTTCTAATGGTTGACCCGAGGATCTCACGAGCTCGTCTTTAATGAACTAACCTTAAAATCTCCAATTTATGCTCACCATTGATAATATCATGCATGAAGATTCTGATTGGCCTATTCCACGAGTTAAACTTCACTTCATTAAACTAATTTCAATTTGTTGGATGCGAACAGCTTGTATCGAGGCATGAAGAGGGCTTTATATAAAACGAAGCAGCTGCCTCCAGGAAAATGAGACGATGGGCCTGGAATAAATTTAAGGCTCGCAGAGAGAGAAGGTTCAACAGGTGCCAGATTCAGGGAGAACATTACGGCACCCCCCCTCTCCAGGCGTAGACAGAGGAGATAGAATGGCCTTTCCGGACCGGCGGGGCTTGTAAAAACGGCGGGGAGAGAGAGAGAGTGAGACTGGTGTGTGGAGGCAGCTTGTTTTGTGGCGTAGACTAGCGCTTGCAGAGACTTCCAGTGCTTGCAGAGACTGCCGGTGCTTGCAGAGACTGCCGGTGCTTTCAGAGACTGCCGGTGCTTGCAGAGACTTCCAGTGGTTGCAGAGACTGCCGGTGCTTGCAGTGACTTCCAGTGCTTGGTGCAACTGCCATTGATTGTAGCAATCGCCAATGCTTGCACTAACTTCAATGGTTGTTACAGTGACAGATGTTTGCTTGCTGCTATAACAGGTGGTTGTAGCAACTGTCAGTGCTTGCAGCAACTGCCAGTGGTTGCAACAAAGAAGTTTATAGGTTTATAGTAAGGACTAACGCTTACAGTAAAGACGTGTAGTTGTAGCGAATACAGGAAGTCACTGCAGCGAACAGCGCTTGCAGGAAAGACTGACATTCGCAGTAAAGACAGGTGGTTGCAGCAACTGCCAGTGGTTGCAGCGACGACAGAGACTTGTGGTAATTAACCGACGTTTGCAGGTGCGTGCAGAAGCGACTGGTATTTGCAGTAATGACTGGAGTTCGTTGTAATGACCCGAGCGTGCAGCTAATGGTCAGCGTTCGATTCAACAGCTCGACTGTGCTTGCAGTCATTTTTACTCTCGCAAAACGAGCAATGTCGTCTGGTACATCGAGATAAACTAGTGCTTGAATGTCGTCTTTAATAGTTCAAATTTGAACTTAAAATCATTTATCGGTAGCAACCACCATGACCGTAGTATTCCTAATTCAACTGTTATCAACCTGATTGGGCTGAAAAAACAGACGTTAGGGTTTAATTGTTCATTGTCAAGTAATAGTTTGTGTTATTATGGGTTTGAAATAGTAATCAGTGAAAAAAAATCAATTCAGCTTCATTTGTTCAGGTATAGCCATTTGCTATGTTCACCACAATGCCCAACTGGATCAGCAGTCCGGGACAGCGAACACAATATCAGTAATGCAGGAATTCTATAACATCAAAACTTGAGTTTTAGCTTCTTAAGTCGTCCGTGAACCTCCGTCCCTGAATTAGCCAGCATGATTTGTTATGTCCGATGTTTCCAACATCGGTAAGCTGAACAGATGTAGCATTGGTTTTGTTCTCTAGATTCACCAACAGGACACACAATATTTGTTGTATAAAACATTTACCACCCTGACGAGCACTGAATGATGCCTGCAACGGTGACATACACATGCAACGGCACAGAAGCATTCAATATCTCCAGTATTTTCATACTCCACCAAATAGTTTGCAACATTGCAACAACGCAAAAAGTCTGCTACGTTGAAACACACGTGCGACAACACACGACCCGAGCAACCCGGACGAAGTATGCAGGCAATACAGGCGGTCGTGCCAACAAATGCGGTCGAGGCCTTGCGAGTCCGGCGCAATGTTCTGGCTGAGCACTGAGAGGTGAAGGATGCGCCTCATAAAGCTGGCATGTACTAACGTAATGGCTGTGAGCTGCCATGCAGGCGGCATAGTCCGTCCTCAGGTGAATTATCGTTTCCACAAAAGGAAGGCCAGCATTATGTTCGGGAACGATCATTTCCAAGACGTTGCGCGTTGCTCAAGAGTGAAGTTGAGCGGAGACGGTGTCTCGAAAATGATGGGAGCGCGGGAAGAAAGGCAGTTCATGCAAGCACAGGGACAATCAATAGGTTGCATGCGGATGGGAAAATTGGTGAGGCTTGGCAGAAGAAGTAAAACAAGTTTACGGGAGGCTCAATTGGCTTGAATAAATTTTTCGGAAGGATTCAAATTTACCAGCACTACACATTTTGAGATAAGATTTGCATGGGGAAGTGAACATGCTGCTGGATGGTTTTTTAACTGGTTCAGTCAAGGAAATTTTAGATCAGGATTTATTAGGCAGAGGATACTATCGACACGAAGGATTTATCGAAAAAATTTTTGACTCTAAACAATGATTGAATTAGATTTCGAGATGGAGTTGATCTGCTTAATCTAAACAGAATTAAAAAAAAAATAGATTATGTCAACAACAGTAATTTCATCCCCAATATCTTCATGTACTAAATAACACGCGAAAAGTTGAAAATTGAAAACACTTTTCACTTCTATTTCCTTTAATTTCTAACCATTTCCCTTTTTATAAGCAGAAAAGGGTTGGAATTGTTTTCTTATTGAGTGAGAAACTGAAACCTAAAAAGCCTGGTTGTTATGTGCCACTTCAACAACGTAATTACCATTACTAACCGAACATAGGCGGTAAATTTGAGTTAAGATCCAGTGTAATTTCTTGCAGTCCAAACGTAAATAAGGTCGTGCAGAACTTAAATTTTCTTAAGACACAAAGATGTTGTGGACAGTATTGGGAAGCAATCGAAGTTGGGGTGATGAGCGTCCGCTGAAATTGTGTTTTGGAGACGCCCTCAAACTTTCATAGTTGCTGTGAGTTTAGCGCCGCTTTCATAATTGTTTTTGCAATTTATTTCAAAAAATGGCTGTTTTATAAGTAATACATTGAAAGATACGAATGCTTTAACGATAACTTCGTTGTCTTGCTGGTGTTCTTGTTGATGTTTCATATATGAAGGAATTTTGTAATTCTGTGGGTTCGTTGGGTTTAATGCGAAAACGAGAAGGCTTATCCAATTGGTTTCTGTAAGGACATTTATGTGAGCATTCAAAATCAGGCTCTTCAGGTAAAAGTTAATCACACTTTCAATCCTTCGAGTAATGTTCCAAAAACAAGTTCTCTTTATTGACTAAAATGAATTTAAACTTTGAAATTTAAACTAACAACGTTAAAATCTATTGAAATAAATTTTTACTTAAAAAAATTCCCTAATGCAACACGGCAAACAACAATAACAAAAAAACAAGGTTGGCACAGAAAGATGGCCGAAACAAAATTCCGAATCACATAAAATCGTTAACTCATCCAAAGCACATCTTTTCATGGTACAACTCAAATGAATTATTCTAGGGTCTTGTTATGTCTAGTTTGGGAGACCAAATATTACTAAGCCATACTGCGGGTTAACTACTAGTATACTTGAGTTTTCATTGTTTTTTGACTACAACTCACAGTGCAAGAGCAGTGAGGGTGATGTTCAGACTTGACTCGCGTAGTGTGCAGTGATGCTCTCACCTCAGCTGCGAGAAGCTGCGGGGTGCAGTGAAGGGAAAAACAATCGAACATCCAGGGCAGATTCCAGCTACTATTTCTTGCTTTAATGTGTCTGCAGAGGGAACGCCCTGAGAAAAAGACGTAAAAAAGGAGAAAGGCGAAATAGGAGAAAAGAAAAAAATAGGAGAAACCGAAGGAAACTGGTAGAAATTGTCGTCACTAGCAGACAATGCACATACTTAACGCGCATTTGCCGACAGTTAAAATTGAAAGACGTTATATTCTTCGCATAACATCAACCAGTTTTTCAGAGCACAAACAAGATGCTATTCAGTCAGCTTCTCACAAAATTCCCCATATTTCCTGCCATGGCATGAATAGAATCGAAATGAAAGAAGGAAATACACTACAATTTGTAATTTCCAGTTGTTGTGGATCTGTGAGTCAGACTGTTTCACTTGAAGCGAAGTGTTCTTTGATCGGAATATCCAACAGTTTCCATGCATTCAGATTCGATAAAATAAAGTATTGTTTTACGTTAAAACAACTGCATCAACGACTTGTGTACAGTTAATTAGATTCGAAATCTTGCGGCTGGCATAAAAAAATTCTTATTTTTCATGAAAGTTAAAAAAAACACATGTTGACGACATCTTATTCAGTTAACCGCTCAGAAGTGGGCACCATCGAAGGCTTTTCCATCATAGCGGCACGATAGTTTTAAATTGCTATCTA
The DNA here is from genome assembly GCA_014220935.1 of Platorchestia sp. MABIK. Lineage (NCBI taxonomy): Eukaryota > Metazoa > Arthropoda > Malacostraca > Amphipoda > Talitridae > Platorchestia > Platorchestia sp. MABIK. The sequence goes on along the minus strand of JACJUY010004076.1, from coordinate 46,501 downwards.
CAGATTTAATTTTGAAGATTAAATTATGCGCTTCTAACGAATTTTTACGCCAATTTGAAAGCTTATCATTTAACTCGTGAATGGAACATTTGGAAAACTAATCTAAACAATGTTTTTCATTTAGGTTAGCGAAGCTTCACCGGCCAAGGTTTTCAGCACAAACTACTTCGTGAGCTGTGATGGATCAAAGCACTTAATTTTCCTATTTATGATCATTGATTTCGTTAGACTTAAGTTAAGAGGAATGACTTAGAAGGGAAAAGACTTTATCATTTGGATGGCAGCTTGGTGCTTATTTAAAGGAGTAAAATTAGGCCAAAGTGTTTGATTTCGAACACGATCGTCTAACATAACTACAAAAAAATCATGCTGTATGAGTTGAAATTTAACTACTGACCAATAGTCTTATGATTTCAATAATTTTCACCTCACATGAGATTAGTTTTACAACGTTACGTCACACACCTATCAGACTGGTAGATTTTTCCTCTACCATTAGGTGGACAACTTAAAGATCGCTAGAGCTGGGCTGGCAGGTTTAAGGTTAGAGTTGGGCCGACTGCAATAGAGCCGATCGCAATAGGGCCGGGCTAAAACGGGCAGTCTCGGGCAGAACTTCTGAGTATTGTAACCAATAAAATAAATATATTAATGAATTCGTCAATACTTTAAATACTTGATCCAATTTATTTCATTTAGTTTATACAAAGAATCAGTCAATCAGAATTAAATCAGTACACACCTTGAAACTTTATGGGCACATTTCAAGAGACTCCCTTCAAAAGCTCAACGACCCAAGCACTTCTAAGCCGCACAGCTCTTATACTTTTTCTGTAAGTGAATATTTAAGAAGTCCTCAATTGGTAATTATTTTCTTCAAATGTTAAAATATATTATCAATTAACGAAATACATCCCGGTTTGAAGAGCTTTTCAGTGTTCTGTGAAAATTAGGCTTCAGATCGAAGCGTTTTTAATCAAAGAATGAGATCCCATTTCTGTATGAAATCTAAACCAAGCTCATTAAAAATGAACGAGAAAACTTTTCATATCCAATCTTTAGCAGTATCATAAATACGAAACTCTTGGCATTCAGGTTCTTAATATTTGCTGGAAATTTTTGCCCTCTGCACAAGTTTTACTGCGCAAGCTTCCGCTTCTATACGCGTGCGTCGAGGATAAAATTTTGGTCAGATTTTTGTAGGGTCGAGCATGGGTTCAAGGCACTCCTGGAGGGGCACGGGGAACACGTCGTGGCGACAGCAGCTACCTCTGTAACGTGCACGAAATAAAAAAATATCTTCTCTTTATTTCCCTCCAGGTCATAAAAGCCGACGGAAAGGGTCGGAGCAAGAGCGCTAGGGATCCCTCGTGAGAGTGAAAGTATTTAACAAAAGGAAACGATACATTTTTGGAATCCTTAGACTTTGAGAAAACAGAGTAGATATCTGCGATGTGGGGGTAGCTGACAAGGGTGACTGGTGCGAAAAGTGTACAGTAGAATGCGTATTTCAATCAAACGTATGATCTACAGTGTGTCATGTATTGAGAGTGGTGACAAGGTTTTGAATGACACACGACTGAGCGGACCTGGTGAGTGACTTGCGTGAAGAGTGAACAGTAGAACGCGTATCTGAATCGAAGATGCGATCTGTGACTTGCATGAAAAGTGGCGTTGAGACAACGTTTTGAATGATTTCCAAAATCGCTCATTCCAACACCGGAGGAGAGCAATACGTATAAGGTAGAAGGAGACCCAGTTAGTGGTCAAATATTTTATTTGGAAAAGTAACGGAACTTCAAAAATGTTATCTTTAGCGCTGAAATAGAGGAGAGTCAAAACGTCAAATGAGACAATATAAAACCAAACATAAGAAATCAAACTTCTGAAAACCTAAGAAGCCTAATTTCCTCACATTCATGAACAATGCAGATACACGCACGCCCACACACGCCCACACACACACGAACACACCCATACGAAACGTTTATAATTTAAATGCTCATTTAAACAGGGATTCTATTTTTATTTCATCCACAACGTATGTCGTTAAAATATTTTATAAGCATTGGTTCTCCTTTTCATCATTGTACTGAGATTTCTGAGGAATCGACCTATTAGTAAGTAATGTATTGAGTAGCATATGAGGTATGAATAGTTAAATCATACTCATCTATCTCAGTTCCTCTAATGAAAGCATTGTGCATTCATATCTCACTTTAGCAATGTCAGTGCGTTTCTGCCCAAACTGTGAGATCAAAGTTAATTCTTTGTTAGAATGAGGGTAGTTTGTTGGAATGGCCTGCCATTGCTCATTGTGAGCTCATAAGCCGGGCGCAGCGGAACTTTTCAGCAGGCTTCTCTGTGCCAGCTATTGGTTCTCGCGCATAAAAACATTGGAAACTCATATTGAAGTCTGTCGTCGGGTAAAGCAGGAATCTGTTTTCTCGTTACAAGGAAGTTATTCATCCATTCAAAAATTCAAACCCTGACTCTTTGAGACTCGAAATTTAACTTGCAAAAATTGACTTTCAACAACAAAAAGTAACAAACTTAGAGAAGTTACTTTTCTCTAGGCGAACAATCATTAGGAATTTAAAAACGAAGAAAACGCTAAGCATTGCAATTATATATAATAGAGATTTCACAAAATACGAATTTAAAATAAGTACATAGTGTCAGTTCTATAAAACACTTCGGAGACCAGCTCCAATCTTCAGTTAGAAGTCTGAGAAATAGAAAATGGAAAATAGACTTCTAACTGATGATTGGAGCGGGCTGGTCACCGAAACGTTTTATAGAACGGACACTATGTAATTGTATTAAATTCGTATTTTGTAAAATCTCTATTATACAGGGTGTTGGTGGAACTCTTTGTACAAAATTCGGCTACGAGTAGAAAATACAAATTAAAACACTTTTTCATCAGTGAAAAAATATCGAAAAACGCCTAATTTTTTAATTATTGGGCTGCGCAGTTTTTAATGCCACGATACAAGAACACAACAGCGATTTCGCAACAGACAGGAATAAGGGCAATATGGGGAATTAGAATGAACAAGTGTTGGCAGAATCGAACATGTTTTATTTAGAGTTTAAAACATTAATTCACAGATTCAGGAAATTTCTAGAAATTCCTAGTCAACGTTAGCGACCCCTGGTGAGAAGCGTATGTGTATCTTTTGACAGTTAGCACCGTGGCACTGGAGTGGTAAGATGTATCGCCTTACAAATGCACAAATGGCAGACATCCATTTCACTTATGGTGCTGCTAATGGTAATGTAGTCGTGCCGCGAGAATCTATCACGAACGTTACCCTAATCGAGAAGTCCCTGGTCATCGATTATTCACTGCATTGCACCGAAGATTGACGGAAACCGGCAGTTTTAGTGTGTAAACAGAGTAAACGTTGGTCGCTCAACAAATTATCATCGAGAGCAAGAAGTGTTGGAACATTTCCGTAGAAACCCGCGTACGAGCACCCGTGCCGCAGAAGCATCTTTGGGTATTCGTGACCATAGTACAGTGTGACATGTATTGAACCGGAATAATTATCATCCATATCGCTTCCAGAGAGTCCAAGGTCTCCTTCCCGTTGATTTTGGTCCTCGAGCGATTCGCGCATTGGTTTTTAGATCCGGGGTAGAAGATGCCAATTTTGCAGAGTGTGTGTTGTTTACGGATGAAGCAACCTTCAGCCGAGATGGAATTTTTGATTATCATAACTTTCACTCATGGCAGCAGAACAACCCTCATGTCATCCATGAACGTCATCACCAACATCGCTACACTGTCAATGTTTGGGCAGGTATCGTGCACAATCAACTCATTGGTCCATACATTCTGCCAGAGCGTCTTACTGGGGATGTGTACAAAATCTTTCTTGAAAAAGCCCTTCCTTGTTTGTTGGAAAATGTGCCATTAGGTATTCGTAGACGATTTTGGTTTCAACACGATGGAGCTCCGGCACATTATGCTCTAAATGTGCGACGGTTTCTTGACCAACAATTTCCAAATCGATGGATTGGTCGTGGTGGTGCTGTGTCCTGGCCACCGAGATCACCTGATTTGACTCCGTTAGATTTTTTCTTATGGGGGCACTTGAAATCTCTGATTTATGCGACACCTGTGGAGTCGGAAGAAGACCTTGTCGCTCGAATTGCAGTCACTGCTGGAGATATCGCTGACAACCCAGGAATGTTTGGCAACGTACGCAACTCGCTTCGACGAAGGTGTCGTGCGTGTATCGATGTTAATGGTCGAAATTTTGAACACCTACATTGATGCGTTACTTTCTACTATTTATTAAAGTACCTCATGTTATTCAACGTTTTTCATTACCCTCGTGTGTTATTATTGAACATTAGTGCATGTGGTTAACTAGGATCGCCGTGAGTTCTTGAAGCGCAAGATTAAAAACTGCTAAGCCCAATAATTAAAAAACCAAGCGTTTTTCGATATTTTTTTATTGATGAAAAAGTGTTTAAATTTGTATTTTCTACTAGTAGCCGAAGTTTGTACCAAAAGTTCCACCAACACCTTATATATGATTGCAATGCTTAGCATTTTCTTTGTTTTCAAATTCCTAAAATATGATCAAGTTACGGTAAACGCAACTATACGACTCGACTCAAGTACGTCTTACTGAGAGAGCTGTGCGATGCTTATAAATACTCAAGGTGCTTACAGGGCAATCTTATAATTCCCAAAGCTTCATTTTGCACTTTTGAGCCTTGACAATTTCACGAGATTTTGTCCGAGAACCAAGTTTTCAAACGTTACAACAAGGACGAAAATTGTTTACAAATTCGACCCCAAGTTTTTTGTTCCACCCCTTACCGCATGACAAAACATATAGGATTAATTGATTGATTATAGGATTGATTGATTGATTGTATTATTATGCTTTGGCTCTTTTTTCTCACTTCTTTTACATGTCATCCAGCGGCTGCTCTGCAGGTTTTTAAACTTTAGTTTAAGTTTTTGATCCTAAAAGTCCAGAGAAGGCAACTGAATGAACATATGCAGAAGTGTCAAGATGTTGAATAACATTGGCAAGTGATTTAGAAAACAGTTTATTGCCATACCTCGGTGCTCATATTCTCAACTTAGCAGTACAGAGGCCTCTTAGCTCAGTGGTTAGGGAGACGAGTCAACTTGGAAATATAGACGTCACTGGTAAGGAAATTATTGCGGTTTTGTTCTAATTGTGGTACCTGAATATTGTCAGTCAACCTTAAGCTCCATAGACGTCATTAGTAAGGAAATCATTCTGATTTTGTCTTTTTTGCAGTTCCTGAATTTGCCAGTCAAACCTAGGCATCTCTTTATACTCGAGACCTTTCCTGTTCTCAGTCCAGAGGCAGTTGCAGACAACAACCGAAGTAATGGCATCAATCGATATGCAAAAGGGTTGTGACGTGAATTCATGGTGCACAAAAGGCTCTGAAAATGAACTCACGGCACACAAACGACTGAGTTAATGACTTTCCGCCTATAATTTGATCTTATTATGGTTTTTGGATGCACAAAGTACAGGCAATAACGTCAGGGTACATAATTCGCTCTAATAGTGAGTTCCAGCTTCACAAATAACTAAGTTGTTAAATCTATGATAATTTATCACAGCGTCCGAGGCTCTTGTTCAGCCGGAGATACCAGTTAAACATTTACTAACGCACCTGAGTCGATTACTTGGCATAATAATCTTTTGTCGACTAAAATTTTCAAGTTATCGAGACCACTCCGTAGCAGAATGGAATGAGAGAGTGCTGTACTCGCACAAAAGTTATTTTCGAGGCTGATCACCTCGTAGTAGGTCTCACTCAGGCATCGCTACGCAGAAAACCCCAGAAACGAGAGAATAATTTTGGTAAGCCGTTCATAAATTTTGTGTAAAAACTTGGCGAAAAAAGAGAGATAGCATATTAACTCGGCAAAACACTGATTTCCAAAGCATGTGTTAACCATAATAGATTAATGGGCTATAAATCCAAAGAACCACTTAATTTAGATTAGCGTTTTTATCATCAAACCCATCACTACTGTACGCGAAGATTGCGACCATCACACAGTCTAACAATCGATGCGTGCAGTGGAACTGTTCCTCCAGTGACCCGCCCAACCACCGCTGCGTCGTCGCAAACTTACTGCTTAACGATGAGCTGTTGCATTTTTATCGATAATGTCCACAAAGTTTGAAAGCTTTTAAATCCTTTCGATAGGCAGTCATTGGGCGGTTGAGGAGGTAATTTAGATGGAAGAAAGCTTCAGATTCTCGAGACCATGCCACGCTCGTATAGCCCGCTTGCTTACGCAGTTCCGCCGTTGTCCATGACATCGTCTTTGTTTCGATATTGCCTCACAAAACTTACGGCTTATTTGCGATGCTTTTTTGGCTGCAGCGAGGCAGCCATGCAGGGCTGCTGAAGGTGTTGGCCGAGGTGTTTTTGCCTCCATAATAACCGTAGTTTAGATAAGCTCCTCTGTTACTCTTTCATTAAAGTGTCCGCTAAATCAAGGCTTGCTGCTGCAGGCTCAGTGCTGGCTTATCGCCGCCCGCCCTCCACAATAATTACGGCTTCATTTCGCCATAACGAGTAAACAGGATACAGATTTTACTCAAATTTAAGCGTTGCTACAGCGCTGAGCAGCGATGCTATTGATGTTAGCGAGCACGATAACGACTCCAGTCTCTTGTAGTCCTTGCGCAGCGGAAAATTTTTTCTCGCTTGTCAGGCTGTGTTGGAATTAGCGACACAAAACGCGGAGCTCAACGCCGAACATCAACCAAAAGCCTGATCATGAAGGAACATTTAGCTTAAATGATTGAGGTTAAATTTTTAGAACTTAGATAATGGACACAATGTTGTTTGACAAAATATTTGGCGTTAAAATAAACGACGTCAATACCTCAGAAAGGAAACTCCCAAAAAACAGGCAAGATGAATTGAGCTGAGCAGTCAATCAACTAAGGGACTTGTCGCGACCATCCTATGATGTCCTACAAACCCAAATTACTGAACTGGGACACGAATAATTAGACTAACACAAAGTAAATTGGTGTGGTGCTAAGCTTAGAACACAAGGCTCATGCGAACGCACTTGATGGTAAAGAGCGTTCTATTATCATAGCTAGTGATTGCGATCTTGATTGCGTATGCCTGGAGTGGAAGATGCGTCTCGAATGTAGAAGAGTCTTTCTTCCTCCAGATGCCAGTAATTGGTTTACCCGTAATCATGAACTTTACATGCTTTCTTAGAAGATTTATTTGCGGTCGCTCTTGTCTCGATGCGGTCAGTAGTTTGTTTCCTATTAAAAAATGCTGTTTCATACTCATGTTTCCGGAAAATTGCGCTTGAACTTAAATCGAATAGAATTTGAATCTAAATATTTATTTCACGGTTATGAAAAATACTAATTTTGTTATGAAATCAAAGGCATTCAGCAAGAACGAACTTCTGAGAACTTCGATCATTATTAGAAACGACCATTGAAGTTTCTAAGGACATAGCTTTAGAAAATGTATTACGTATAAGACTAATTAAGGGGATTTTACAAGTCTCTTTCTGCGCAGCTTGATGGCTGATCAGTCAGCAACCTGCCAAACATGTGGGGAACATCTCAAACCACTCACAAGAGAAACAGTGTAAGAGAATTTATTAAATCAGTACAGAGAGAACCAGTATGAGGGTAAACCACTTGAATTTGTTCAGTACAAATTAAATACTGGTTACTTAGAATATCTTTATTGATCGTTTTATTATCACACTCTTGCATTGTAGAAGTAAATTTTCAACTTCTTTACCTACAACGAGGAAGAGAGTGAGGGAGAGAGAGAGAGAGAGAGGGAGGGAGAGAGAGAGACTGAGCGAGAGCAAGCTCTATGACCAGATCGAGCCCTTGTTCTACCCTTCACACACATCATCTTTGCTTTATGTAATCACAAGAAAAGCTGCGCATACTCTGGTGAAAATATCAAAGGCGCTGTTGCAGAAGTAATACGATAAAAATAAAACATCTAAATACTTGTCTTTGATCAAATACTTGTCAAAGCACTTGTCTTTCGTTTTCGAGTGAGAGAACCTTCAAAAAAAGACCTTAGGTCTAAGCACTTTCACATGTTTAAAAACGGCAGTGAATCGTTGTTTGCTTTCCTCAGCCGAGGTAGTTACAATGTAATTAAAAATCAAGGCTTGAAAAGAAAGAGTTGTTGGATGATGACTGGGAGCAAAGTGTTTTTAATATTCCTTTCAGTACAGCACACTCTGCTCTCCAGGGTGTGTTGTCTGTTCAACATGAGCAGCGTCGTAACATGCATCAGAATACAACAAAAGCAGCATTGCAACACGCATCAGAATATAACATAGGCAGCATTACAGCATGCGTTAGAACACGGCGTCAGCAACATTACAGCACACATTTGCGCACAACATGCAGAATGCAACATGCCGTGGAACACGATATAAAAAGAACTCCAGCATCCATCAGTGTACAAAATGCTGCATTGAAGCATGCTTTGAATGAAGGATGCTCCTCAACTCCTACCCAACATTGTTTAGGCCGAGTTTGAGTGCTGAATAAAATTTAAAGTGCTAAAAAAAGCTCGAATTATGGTAGAAAAAAGAAACTTGTCTAGCAATACAATGTTTCACATCAATCTTTCATGATCTTGGCTTAAAGATTCAACAATCTTCATCGCAGGTATAATAGTTTATGTATAGACAAGCATCACATATTTGCAGCAAATAACTTTTTGTGATCATTGTGGGAACTTTTGATGTTCGGAAGTCCTGCGTGACAAGAACTTTTTTGGGGACATGTCTATCCGAAATATTTCATAAGATTAAAAAACATCCCGAGCTTGCTGGAAACTGTCTTTCAGTGGCTGTTGGTAATTTTTTCTCTCTGATAATTTTTTCATCACAAAAACATGTCAATTTTGTTAGTGTAATTTTCATTTTAGAAATATTCTACAAAATATGGGAAATGTAACTTATCAGATAAACTTGTAGTGCACTCAACTTCTCGTTCGAATAGGAATAAAAACCAATTGTGTCTTTGCAATTTTTCTCTAAGAAACAAATTAGAAATATTGGAAATCCAACTTGAAGGAAAACTTGGGTTCTTAACATCTTATTCAAACAGGAATGAGCATCAGTTGTGAGGAAATAGCGGAGCAAGCAAAGCATTCAAGCCACGCCATGCGTCCGCAGTACCTACACTTAGTACAGCCAGGCAATTACCCAGCCGAGGGCGTGCAAATAAAGTTCGTTTGTGAGTGGATAGTCAAACCAATTACCTGGCGTCATCGGAGCTTTTTCGCATTTAAGGTCGTGTATAAATTTTATTCGTCGTTTCAAAGCGCCAGTTCGTTTTTATGACTTGACAACAGTGCGAGCGAGCAAACATTCCCCGCAAAAAACAATATTTGGAGCATCAAGAAGTCTGGTAAATATTTTCCCTCGGAGCAATCATGCAATTAGTGCTTCTGCTCGAAGCTGCTTCAACATTCAGAAAACATTTCGTTTTGTTTGAGCTGGAACTGGCGCTGGAACTCATTTTTGCGGCGGGAGGAGAGCTCAATTTTTATTTCTTTCACAACGGCCGGGAAAACAAAGCAACACTCGTGTGGGCTTCAGGACTGCCACTCACTACCTCGTGGCATCGCAGGTGGCAAGGAGCCGTGTACTGGTGGAAAGGGAACGTGTTCTGGTGGCAAGGGGCCGTTTACTGGGGGCGAGGAACCGTGTACTGATGGCAAGGGGCCGTGTGCTGGTGGCAAGGGAACGTGTACTGGTGGCAAGGGGCCGTGTACTGGTGGCAAGGGGCCGTGTACTGGTGGCAAGGGGCCGTGTACTGGTGGCAAGGGAACGTGTTTTGGCGGCAAGGAAACCCGAGTAGGTAGTAAGGAGCTATAAAAGGGAAGCTTGTACTATATAGTGTGCCTCGGTACTGAACGTAACTGCCCGCTAGCAGCGCTGGTCAATTGAAAGTCTTTGAATTTAATGGAAAATGTTGGAATCGCAGCTCAATTAACTTTAAGGGCGTCAAAATCGTAGACTAACTCTATAAAAATGAGTTCTATACAATCAAGGCCATTATAAAATCATGTACTTATAACAACAGCGCCTAAAATTCTATTACTCAAACATTATTGAATGAATTATGGAGAAGCTGACAAGAAATGTAGATTAACCGAATTTATACAGTGTGTCCCAGAATTCCTTGAAAAAAATTTAACCAATGGTTCCTTACAATTGTATCATCATTTTTTACTGTATAGAGGCATGTCCGAAAGTGTCTAGCTTAAAAGTTGCGTTGAATTAAATTTTACGAAGTGCAACTAATCTCCCGGCCATCCCAATTTTTATTACCATGGCGCCCCTTGACTTCTACCTTCGGGGACACCTAAAGAGTTTAGTGCACGTTACACCAGTTCCGTCTGAACGAGAGCTGGTCGGTAGGACTTTGACGGTTGTGCGAGTATTGGTGAAACTCCTGGTATCTTCAAACGTGTTCGGCAATCGCTTCGTTGGGGCCTCCGCGCATGCAGCGCAGCTGATGGGCGGACTTTTGAACATCTACTATTAATATATGTACTCTAATTCAATCCCCGTATTCCTGAAAATAAACATTTTGAAGTTAATTTTTCATTTACCCGACGACACTCGACATGGACATCTTTATCTTTGCGGTAAAGTGCAGTAGTCCGCCGGTGAAGTAAGTCGCACTTCGTAAAATTTAACTCAACGTCACTTTCAAACTAGACACTTTCGGACACGCCTCTATAGAGTAAAAAATCCCTTTTGATTGCAAGGAACCTTTAGTTAAATTGTGTTCAAGGAATTCTGGGACACCCTGTATACATTAAATGCATGGTTATGTATTTCACTTCAATTTTGATACAATATTTAAATTTGGAAATAGCCAAAATTGGTAAAGTTAGGGAAAACTCCAGAAGTTGAGGAATTTTTTAAAAATTACTTTACTTAGCCTGAATAATTTTCTAAGACAATAAAGAAACTTTTTCGAAGTTGTAAGCGATACTTTTAAATTTTTGGAACCATTTTCAAGCAAAATCTCCTCATCAACACCTAAAGCTCTCTTGCAGGAATAAAAGATAATTTTGGCAAATTTTAAGGAAACAAAAAGTCAGTTTCAGAAATCGCTAGCATTGTGTGTAGGTTAAAAAGTGTTGTTCATCGTTCGCTAAGCTGCATATCTAAAACCTACATTTAAAACGTTATCTAAAACGAACATCTCAAACGTACATCTAAAATGCTGGATACCAAACCGAAGATATGAACACTTCCTAAAACATCCAGTCGAGATAATTATGAAATTGTTGTAATTCCTAAAGAAACGTTTTTCTGTAGCGCCATCAAAATCTCGTAAGTTCAGTGAACATTCAGGAAATTTTATCTCAAGGAAAGGAGTTTCTTGCAGCTGAAAAATGTGGGATTGCATGCTCGTGCCAGCCGGCAGGACTTTCAATAAAAAAATCTAAAAGGCACGTGTCGCTTTTGCGACAGAGCATTTGCAGTGCACTGATGAATTATGGGATGGAGTTTGCTTTAGTGATGAATCGAAGTTCAAGGTGACGAAAAAAGTCTATGTAGGAATCAGAACTAGTGAAATTTTATCTCCACGTAGCGCCAAAAGCTCTCAAGTTTGGAGGGGAAGGGTGGCAGTGCGTGATTTCTTCAGCAGATGAAGGCTCCACTATCTGTTTCCATGAAAGAAATATAGTATGAGTTTAAAAGAGCTTCTTCAGCAACATGTTGTGCTAAAATCAGTCTTTATTTTTCGTCAACCCGCCATTGTCATGCAAGATAATGTAAAGGCTTGGATAGTTATGAACTCTCCGGAACGGGAAGGAATTACTCTGATGAACTGGCCAGCTCAGAGTCGCGACCTGAACCTTGTCGAAAATGAACAGAAGATCATAGGAGAGAGAGCTCAGGAAAGAAGTCTTCAAAATCGAGATCAATTGTAGGAGTTACTGAAGTAAGAATGTACTGTAAGTAGGAAAACAGCCGGGTTTTGTAAGAAACTGACGACGTCATGTGGTCGACAGTACAGTGAAGGGATAGAAAATAAGAGGATACCTGATAATTATTAAATTAATTCGCGAAACATTTCGAGAATTTCTAAACAATCGACATTTTAACATAGTTCCCTAAGTTTGACAATGCAGTAATCTGTCATTTTTTCCCAAATTGAAATACTATGTCAAAATTGTCGTAAACCTTCTAGCCATGTATTTAGTGAATATTCGCACACATTTAATTTATCTACATTTCGTGAAATTTTCCACATGGTTCATTTGAATTATGTTTGAGTTATAAACCACTAAGTGCTATTGGTTATTTTCGAACCTTGTATTGTGTCTGCTACTGATGTTCATTAATAAGAGTCTGAGTTTTTGAATACTTTATTTACTATGCATGACATGTGTTTCATTCACCAAAAGCATGCGCATTGTTGCAAGTACAACCTAATGAACTTATTATCTAACTGTCAACAATAAATCATGGCAATATTATAGGCTGAAAAAACCATGCTGTTTTTATTACTGTAGAAGCTGACTGCACCTTACGAAACCTAAAGAGTGAACGGCCTTGCAGCATATCAAGGCTAGGAAGAAGCTCTTCAAGCGTTGTAGAGGCTGATGTGAGCCAAAGTTGGGATGACAGGAGCTGGAGTCGTGGATCTACCTCTTACAATTATTGTTGAATAGAAAAGAGGAACTCCATATATTTGTGCAATGATTTGTGAGATGCTAGTGCATAATTTGTGAAGGCAAGCAGTAATTTAGTCTGAAAAGTTTGAATTTCAATTCCCCTAAATGAATTTTGATGTTTTTACAGGTACGAAAATTCTAGTATCTGTTCCAGGACAATCTCTTCTAGAAATCTAACGACGTGAGTTCAGATGATGCATCCATTGTGATCTTGATATCCATGAAACCATAGTCCTCAAAAGTCTTTTTCCTTTTTAATAGCCCTACAAATTCATGTTGTCTCAGAAACAAAGCTCTAGCGCACGACAAGGTACATTTGCGTGCCCTAACTTAGTTTGTTTACGCAGACAAACAGGCTTTGTTCGGCCCACGTCGGCATTTGTCTACCTGTACAAAGTAAACAAATGTTCTGCCTTGAACGACGGACCTGCGTTCAATGGTAACATGGACCGGCCGCTTTGTCTAAGCTGATCAAGGCAGAATAAACCGCATAATTCACGGCACTGAAGAATTACGTCACATACAACGGGCTGCATTTCCAGCAGCCCAGCGGTTCGAGCTAAGGATGTCCCCGAGTGATTAAAACTGGTTTACGGTGGCGAGGTACATCAATACGTCGGCAAAATGAAAGAGTTCAGAAAGATACTGAGTTTCTGAAGCTTTATACCTAGCGTGGGATTGAGATATTTTGCTGGAAGTATTATGGGTCTAGTGTATGCACTTTCTTATTGAAGAAAAGATTGTTATGATTGGATTGGAGTCTATAATTGATCTATTTCAATCTCATTATGCTTGAGGTTGTTAAGCATAGTGGGAAGGGACAAAAATCCTGATGAAGCACATCTCTCGTAACGAACTGTAATTTTTTTTAAAAATTCTAATGATTTTTAGATTAAATTAAGGAAAGTCCCACGATATGTTCCACCATAAAAGCAGATCAAAACTCCTAGTCTGTACTTGCCATGAATTGGTAATAAATACAGCTAATCGCACAACAAACTGAGCTCACTCTGATCAATGTCATTATATATAGCGCGATTCCTTGAGATGAACGAGGCTCTGTGTACAATTGAACCGAGCCCCGTGAATGCACGAGAGCGAATCATTCCCGAATGCGAACGGGATCTGACGCTCCTCGAACTACTTGACTATATGGTATCAAAGCCTACCCTCGTCTCCGTCAGCACTTCACAGAACAGAGAGCGATTCTATAGTCGATCGAACGTCGCCTTGAAGAGACGCTGGAGCGATTTGAGATTGTGTTTCCGTCGTAAGTGGGATGCAGTGATATAGTGTGTGCAGTGGCCAAGCCGGCCGAGTTGGCACGATTCAGCTTATGGAGCCCCTATTCAAGGATGGTGATCACACCAAATGATACTACATATGTGTACATTTTTATCTCGTGTTTATTGATAGCGTATTGTAAGATAATATTGATAGCCAACATACTTGTGTATTTCAAGGTTCATCTGTAGTGCACCCGAATGTGGAAAATTTTCATAGAGTGCTCCTAGAAATGAAATAAGCAACCTTACTGTGAGAGCGAGTTCCAAACTGGCCTAATCGCAAACAAATTTTTTTATGCTTCCACCAAAATTTTTGAGACGCGTTGTTCAATTATTTCGTGAGCATTTGAACAGGTTACAATAAAATTAAAAAATAGATTTTGTTAAGGTTTGGTTTACGCACCAGAAATTGGCAGTACCAGACTTGTTCAAACCCAGCCCTAAAATACAGCGAAAAATGACAGCGCAAGATGAGGTTTGTGGGAGAGTTTTCTGGGTCCCCTACAGGTGGACCTGTCTGGAATGATGTAGAGCTAGTTTATTGAACTCATTTTCTGAGGCTGGAACGAATCCGATTGGCTGGGCAAGCGAACGTTTCTGAGCAGGCAGGCAAGGACAGGCCATTTCGGAGCGCGGCCGCTGCAGTTCAAGATAAGCGGAATATTTGGGGCTGTCGTCAAAGGAAATTACGAGAAAATGTGAAGCGAACATGAATGGAGGTCATAAAAAATAAAAATACACGTGGCAGAAGAGAACATAGAGAAATAAGCGACGGGAAAATTAGTGAAGGCTGGAAAATAACCCAATAAGAAAACATGAACGATATAATTAAGTTCGAAAGACGGAAAGAATTGAACAAGAAGGATAGCTGCTTCCTTGAATTCATTCTACATTTTATTTTATTTCATCATCATTTCAATTTTCAATGTTCTTGGGAGTTTCAAGTTTCATCACTGTCTTTGAAAATGTTTGTGAATTACGAGAACATATGCACCTCAACTGAAGATTAAAAACTTGAGACACTAGTGGAAATTGTCGTGTACATTTCGTTTTAAAGAATAGATTTCATGCTACAATTTGTTCAGTAAATGTATTAGGGGAATTTTAAGCTTCTTCAAATTTTTCGTGGTAGCGAACAGAAGAAAAAAGTACACAAAATCCCCATAACAATTTGAAATGATTCGTACTCCGAGCCTGGTGGCAATTTGCGTCTACAGCTTTTTTTCTACGTGAATGCAATTTACGTCACTATTAAAATTAGTGCTAATTATGTCACTGTTAAAATTAACTTATTAAAATTAATTTACTTATACATCAATGCTATTTATGTCACTGTTAAAATTACCTCAATCAAATTAACTCATTTTTTATATATTAATGATATTTATGTCACTGTCGATACTAATTCACCAAAAATCACTCATATATTCACCAATGGAATTTATGTCGCTATTAAAATTTAATTCATTGAAATTAACTCATTCGTACATTATCGCATTTTCTGTCACAGTTAAGATTACAAATTTGTTGCAAGTCGCATGTGTGAGATTTTGTTAAGAGAAAAATAATCCAGTGTGTTTCGTTCCTGTAATTATTTTCGATCATTGGGGTACGTGAACTATCGTTATCTATTAAAAGATGCTGCTGTGAAATGAATACAACAAAATATTAAGGAAAAAGGCAGTCGAAATGTATCCCGAAAAATAAAAAATGTTGAAACCAGAAAAGTCTCATTTGTTCGAACAAATACAAATCAAGGAAAAAGTCATTCAAAATATTGAACGCACAGTACAAATATTGAAAGAAGTACATTGCAAGACGTTCATATGATCATACGACGACATAGCTAGAAAAATGAAATTGAAATATTGAACAAAAAGCACAAATGTTGAAACAAGAAGAGCGCAAATCGTTCATCCTACGGCGTAGGACACAGCAGCTCAGGTCCCAACTCGCAGACATATAGCACCTGTGACTGCTAGTGATGCGTACGCGTAGAAAAATAAGTGCGTCACCTTTAGCTGAAATATGGAGCTGCTCAACGTGACGCAGGGCTAATAAAGGCAAATGACCATCAATTTAGGCTTGGATGTCATGAGCCGAGATTGGAACACAGTAATTAATAAATTTTAACTCGTACGGTTATTGTCCTCTCTCCCTGTGAGATTGTCTTTTCATGTTGGATAAATTTTGTGATTTGATCATCCTCCGTTATTCAAACGTCAATATTGAGAATAAATTTTAATGCTTGACTCAAAGTACTGCCGCACTTTCAATTGATTTACGTTTAGCATATATTCAAAAGTATTTGTTCCTGACGATGGTCATGTTCCCAGGAATCGGTTCTGGAAGTGACTCGAAAGCTTTTGTCTTATTGACTTTGAGTTTGAAGTTGATGCATTCAAGAAAAATTATGATTTAAAAGATTTTTGACTTTGAAGGGCACGATAAAAGTTACGGATGACCCCAGACATACGTACTTAACGCTACAAAAATGCAATCACTATGTTTTTGGTGTGAATGAAAACCTTGAAAATTCAGAGTTCCACATGATATAAAGTTGCATAAAATGTACATTAACTACTGCATCAATGGATAATATTTATTAGACAGCTTCACATTAGCAGAGATTTCTCCCTTTTCTCGCTGCCGATATTATATTGCAGTACTGCTACAGGGGAGCTGTACTTCGACTAGTTTGGGGCTTTTGGAAAACTCGGTCCGGAGAACAAGTAATCTATCAATCTACGCTAATCCACAATTTTGTGTGGCGGCTTATTGATTATCTCGGATACCCGAGACGAGAACGTGAAGTACAAGAAATAGCTGCATCATTTCTCGCGTGAGAGGCTGAGGTGCAGTGCAGAAATTGAGGGTGGAAACTCGCTAAAATATCGTGCGCAGCTTTTCGGGCTGATGGTGAACACGCTACTCTGCAGAAGACCTGCAGAAACAACCCTGTAAAATTAGAAACAATAGCATGCAGAAACACGCTACCCTGCGCAAAATAAACGAAAAATGAACTATTTGTACTAATATCAACGACTTACCGACTGCCGACTACAGAGGCAACATTGACTGGGAAAATATCTCATGATTGTGAGCGTAATGCCATGATTGTCGAATAGATGAATAGTCTTAATACTGAGGAGTTCATGCACAGTTTTATGTACCGTAAAGAAATTAAGCATGGATAACGAGGGGACAAAAATATAGTCACGAAAAGAAAATTGAAATACAGTATTTCTGAGCATTTACTAACACCATGACTTCACAACTGCATTAGTGGCAGCTCAATGCTCGTATGGGTATCGTAGGATCAGTTATACCCGTAATCAATATCAGTAACGTGAACCGATCAAGCACCAGAAAAATAAGAGTATCTACAGTGCTACATTAGTGTTGTAATATTTGTAGTGCGATGTTAAGCAAACGAGCATAGCCTAACTAAAATCATGCATACCAAAGTGTGAAGAAATTTCGTGCATCCGACTGCAATAAAACTACTCAAGGTGAACATAATCTTATGTTGATTTCATGATGCATCACACACCGTAGTTCACTGTGTCCCTTAGACGTTGCCTGTGGTTAAGTGCATGAAAGTATTCTCAAAAAACTGAGCAAAGTTCCACTTAGCGGATATCATCTTGCGATTGAAACGTCTTGGTCTCAACACCAGGTTTGCCAAAATGACTACGAGTACATCGTCAGCTAGTCGAGAGCCAACGGTCTCTGTCACTTCAGTGAGATCTGCACCCCAAACCATAACTGATGCGCCAGTACGAATATTTTCATTAGTGCCCTCACTAGATCGAATGCTAGAGTTCAAATACTCCTCATACATGAGTTGCCAAAGCAGGTCTCATGAATGAGCTGAATGCAGTTTTTTGCCGCTTCAAGTTATTTTCATGAACTCACACTTGGCGGGGGAGACTACACTCAATCTTCGACTCAACAACATCATCTTATGTGCATCTCAGCATATACAGATTAGAATTAGAAACATTCATTGATAACTTGAGTCAAGTATTGCATTAATTGAAAGACCCTGAAGTTCGCATGAGACGATGCCGTACAAGTCGAGAATCGACTGTACTCGTCAAGTAAATATGCTGACTTTATATAGATTTTCATGGCAAAGTTTTCAGAACCAGGAAAGATTGTCAAAAATTTCCCGTGCTGAATGATGGGAAATATTTGCGGCATCAATAGGCTAGCAGCGGTCAGAGGTTAGAGGCTACTGGCTTTTTTATGAAAAGTACGATGCTTACGATTTAAATACTGAATAATGAAAGTACATTTAATGATTGCATTAGGTTGGCACTCTAGCCAGTTTTAAAATTAAAGTGATAGTAAAGATGGCTGATTTAAAAAAAATTTTAACCAGTGAACGTTTCGGTTGCAAGCTCAAGCCATTATCAACACCTGTGAAAGTGAATTGAAAACAGAAAATACGACATGGCTAAATGACAAAAGAATTCAACTCAAAATTAATAATACAAAAAAAGGAAAGGAGAGATTATACTGCAGCAATTTTTTGAACATCAGACTATTTCTAACAGGAATGATGACAACATTGAAGTGGTAGAGTTCCAGAACGGGTAGAATTTTCTTTAAGCCATCATTTTCAGCCATTAGGGATCACGCAATGCAGTGTAATGTTATAGTAAGCAAATCTGATTTTTCGGTTTTAAGTTTCTGTGCAAATAAAAACGACTTTCATATACTAAAATCTCTTCACAATAAGCACGTGAAATCAGCTCTAAATTCAATGTTGTCATCCTTCGAGTTAGAAATACCCTGATGTTCAAAAAATAATTGCAGTATATTCTCTCCTTTCCGTTTTTATATTATTAATTTTGAGTTGAATTCTTTTGTCGTTTAGCCTTGTCTTATTTTTTGAATTTCAATTTGCTTTTAAAGGTGTTGAGAATGGATTTAGTCTAAAGTCGAAACGTTCACGTATTAAAATGATTTTTAAATCAGCTATCTATACTATAATTTGTATTTTAAAGTACTCTTAAAGTTTACATGAAACAGTGTGAGTATTGGCACGTACAACCAATGATTAAAAAGGTGCCTTCGCACTGTACTTTAATTATTTTCTACTGTAAAAAATTCAATTTATCAACATTTTTTCACCGAAATGAATTCCGAGAAAGTCGAGATTCTAAAAACTTTTTAAGGAAAAAACCTGACTACTTGTCTTTTGTATTTAAGATCATTGAAACACTTGCATAAATGTAGAGTTATAAAAACGACGCTAGTGCAAAATAAATACAACAATATATTCGTAGCATGAAAGAAGAAAGGCTAAAATATTAACAAAGATATGAAAGTCGTCTGTTAGAATTTATTCTACTGATTATCTTAGTGTAATTATGTATATTCTACTTCAGAAATAAAACCAGTGTATTATAACACTATGTGGAGTTACAAACCCATTGAGTTACAGGTGCATTCCAGTCATCTATCTACTACCCAGCTTTGCATGCATAAAACCCTGCGATAAATATAAATTACACTCTGACTGGTCGGTCCCTTTACGCTAGTATCAGCATGAAGCATCTTATAGTCGTCTTTTCTTCTGATCGTAATATACTAGATTCCACACCGCTGTCATTGTTAAAGTTGAGTTTTCCGATGATAAATCGTTATCGTGATCTCTGTTTTGATAGTCGATGGCACACATTCTTACGTTTGCGGTTGCTGTCATCTCTTCTGATTGTCGTGACATTAAGGTCACTCTCTTTTATTTTTGCTAATGAAGATTAAAAGAGACTTTTCAACGTCCACATAATAATAAGTATTTCACGTTATTTTAATTGATCAAATTATGGTAGCGCAACCATCACATTTACGATAATCTATCTCCATCCTTAATGGGAAATTCCAAAAAACTTGAACCACATCAATTATTTATTACCTAAAAAAGAACACAGAATTGATGACACATCAAAATGAACCTAACGCACCTAGTTAACATTTCAAATAATATTTGCATGTACGCTGAAGGCATAGCACCGATAGAAACCTATGCACTGGAATAATGGACATGAGGGCGATAAGGGAAAATATGCGGATACTGATTAGGAAACTCATCTTGTTCGTGGATTCCAGGATGGGGGCTACTACGGCTCCATGACTGCTTTAATTTACGTTAGGAGGTATACGTAGTTTATACGATTGTGCACATCGTTAAGGTAGGACAAGCCAGGCCCAAAAACCGGCTGCTAAGGCGCGTTTCTTTACTCTCTCGCAGTCACGGGCTGAATGAATCGTGTCCCTAGCGGAGCTACAGAGGGTAACCCTCATGTCCACCTCACGTCTGACTTTGCACAATAATTACTTTATGATCTTAAGATGGATTAATTCCACGAACAAGCGGTTACACATCACTCTAGCGTATTGAATTATATTCGCAATGGGAAACATTGATTCTCGATAATTGTAGAAGTATTGGAATTGACATAAAGTTGTTAAATGATGACATAAATGTAAATTGTACCAGAACCTTTCTTGTTGTCGGCGTTAGGCAACTCCTTAGGCCAGTCGACGCCTTCTCCTTCGCGTTCTTGAAGTCGGTGTGAAGTCGGTGAGAAGCAGAATATGAATAGCAGCCAGCGCGGGTATCAACAACCCTCAGGGCAGATTCGAACAATTCAAATAAGTGGAGCGTCCTCCATTAAATGATCGTTTCTCATGCGTCGTGGTTAAAACCATGACAAGCATCATAAAATCTAAAAATATTTTACAGTACAATTTTGCCCAAATTAATGCCTAAATACAGAAATCTTTCTTAAACTAATTAATTTCAGAACCATTTCCGTAGTGAGAGAAGTTAACCAACAAATTCTGAACACGAAAGAGCCTGTTCGACCTCAGTCCTGTTGTCTTTGTGTTGTATTTTCACCACAGAATGTGCAGCTTCTCTGCTGTATTAAACCAGAAAAACCGATACAAATTGGAACGGGAACTTGTATTCATGAAACTTGTATTTCACGCACTCACTTACTCCTCTTGAAATAAAAAGCTATTTGTAAAACACAATTATAATAATAGTAAAGGTAATTTTTCCGTCGGTAATATCGTTCTCCACTCACAATTGTTCCACTTTATAGACTGTAGTCAGTTATCGGCAGAGATGTTGGTTTTGTGCCGTGTGAGGTCCCTGCAAGCCACATTTAATTGAGCGTCACAAGGTCTCCATTACGCTCCAAGTCCTCGAGCTAACTTGCGTAATTGAATTTTAACTCGCACCTTCTTCGACATCACTCGGCTTCAAGATAGCAATAAATGCCCCGGTACGTACATCAACCGTGTGTGTGCAACCACTAAATGGGATTCAGTAATCACATCTAGACACCATCATCACCAGCTCTGCGTTTATTCAGCTTGTCACGCACACGTAAAATGGTGGCCAGTTTTGCAGTGTCAGGTTACTGGCACTGAGAGCTGCAGCGCCGCACGCTCCTAGGGGCGAGTATCAGCTGTCGAGCTCCTGCCTTAATCTCATTAGCGACTGCTTTAATGAGCGCAGCTCTGCGATAACGCTGCGACTTGCGAAACCTAGGCTCGTCGGAAGAATATCTGAGTATTCCCTATGTAGTTTCTAATTCTGAATATTTTCTCGTTATTTTTTGCGTTTGATAACATGTTTTTGAGGGGTTGTAAAAGCTATTAAGCATCTTAATAAAATTCAATGCTATTTTACTTGCTTCTCGAGTGATATTCTTCCGAGCTTCAACATACACTACATAGAAGTCATACTTCTGAAATTTCCCACTTATCGTTTTCTAATTTAACTTCGCACCCCTTCCAAAGTTTTTTCTTCATAGATGCTTGTCGTGATACTGGCAATGCATCTAAAAACTTTTTCTTAACATCCCTGGCGAGAAATTCTCCCGCGCATCTCGGCGCAAGTTTTTAGCTGCTGTTTTGCTAAAACATTCAATATTTCTCTTAAGTGAACTTTCTGATTTCGTTACAAAAATGACATGACAAGTTTTACAGTATTTTAGGGATCCCATGCCGGTGGTCTTCCTAAAGTCCTGGGATACGTTCAACACTTTAAGAATTCCACACAGGTACTAATTTCACATTTTTAGCATCTGATACGAGTAAAACTTACGATTTCCCCTTCAGCTTCAACAGAGATGGATCCAAACGAGGTTATCTGCTCACTTACTCCCCTGAGTTTAACTACATTTAAATTAATAAATTTCTACACTCCTCATTTTGCTCGTGGGATTTTGCTCACAGCTCGTGGGATTATGCTCACAGCTCGTGGGATTATGCTCACAGCTTGTGGGATTATGCTCACAGCTCGTGGGATTATGCTCACAGCTCGTGGGATTATGCGCACAGCTCGTGGGATTATGCTCACAGCTCGTGGGATTATGCTCACAGCTCGTGGGATTATGCTCATAATAAGGCCCAAGAGACTATACTTCGTGTCTGTGTCTAAAAATGTCAGGTTTGGCAAAACTTGTCGAGAAAGCAGAAATTATTTTTAGTTAACCAGGATAGCTCGCTTGTGACATGCCAAACCCTAATTCATTCATGAGATTTGTTCGTTAAATGAATATATGAGCTGTCAAAAGTATCTGCTAGTCCGAAATTTGCATTCTAACAGAAATTCTTTTGATTCAAAGTCTGTCATTACTAGTAAGCAACACTAATTCAGTGTTAATTTCAACACTAATAATTCTATTGAGTCTAATTCATTTAAGATGAATACAGGTGACCATAAAAAGTGAAACTGTAATTTGATGTGTTTTAATTTGAGCACCCATGACTGATAAGAACGCTGGAGCTGTTAACAGGTCGTATGTTCACTCAACATAACCCCTCAGTAAATATGCGTCTCAAAGAATCCCACACACCAAAAATCCACACATTAACCAGCCGCACTTAAGGAAGACGGATAATCGCAGCCTGTACTTTTTTCCTACTTTGTAGATATTTTCTATACCAATTGAGGGAAAATAATCTCAAACCAGAGGCCGGTCTCGGCAATGACGAACTATGGGTACTGTTTTTTTGGAGAATTTTCAGGTGGACAGCTCAATGAGTGGCGGCTGCAGCACACCAATGCAAGTTTCATTATGGGACATGGAAGATTCCGTGACACACTACGTCCCCAGGCAAGTAAGTGCAAACACCCTGCACCAATTACTATAATATATGATCCTATCACAAGATAATATTTGCGTTGTTAGTTAATATTTTTAATTCACACGAACGTTTTCATTCTTAGTTATCCATTAAGGTTCCTCCCAAGAGTTTCTATGTTAACAAATAACTCTATCGGCTTCCGTCGTGTAATTCTTGCCGATCGTTCATTCTTTTGATGCCAAAGTATTGAGCGATTTCTGAGCTCTCTGCAGACAGCTTGAGCTGTGGCGGCGGAAGGCAGAAGGCTTACAGAAAATGATTGAGTATTGATTGAAGGACAGGAAGACGATGATAGATTTGGGATTAGAATTGTTAGGCTTCCATGGTGTATAATGCTAATTGTGACATGCGTGTAATGACACCATACGCATACCTTAAATAAAGGCTAAGCACAGTATTAGATGGCAACGCATATGAAAGCTGAACAGAAGCGCAAAAGCCCGTAGCTGTCTGTGTACAGGCAGCGTCGCTACGCAAACAAAAGCACGCACCTCACGCTTACCTGTTAACAGACAGCGTAGCTACACAAACAGAAGCACGTACCTCACGCTCATCTGTTAACAGGCAGCGTCGCTACGCAAACAGAAGCACGCGCCTCACGCTGCACGTGTGTGCAATCAACCATCTGTGCGTCCTGCGTAATTTTGCCCGTCGTTGTTGTGGACGACGACCGGAACTGGCGCACGCTCCGCAGTACCGGATGCCAGGGCATTCATCAACTGGACCTAAACAATGATTCAAGTAGAGCAGTCCTCTCGCATATTATGCCCTTTCTTCTATAATATGTATCCTCACGAGCTAAGCCACTTAACAGTTCAGTATACGATCCAGCATTAACATCGATAGTTCAGCGAAAAAAGGACCCATTTAATGTGCTTTGAAGTATTTGGGAAAGTATACCAGGGCGGATAATTAATGTGTCTCCTAAATTTAACTGCGACGTTGATGTTTCGATTGATTTTTTGGTCTATTTTCTGTAATTCATGCGACGGAAGTCGTCAGTTTTCCAATCCATATTGAGGAATGTTCGTAAATATCTTAACGTTGTGCACGGCATATTACATCTTTACATTTCCATCATCATGTATCAGAGATCGTAATTATTTCGAAGAGAATTCCAATTTTAGAAAAACAATGACAAAATTCTTTTGTTGCTAATATACTGCTCAGCTTATAAGAGGAAGGCCCTTTTGACACTGAGCTAACAAAGCAGCATCTGGCAAGCTCGCATGAGCTATCTAGCAGATAGTCTGAGAGACTGGTAGGTAGGAATAGCATTCTCATGCTGGTTGCTAGATAAAACGTGCGAGTTCAGTGTGAAAGCAACGGCTCGTAATGGTGCTATTTCTACCTACCTGTCTCGCAGATCATCTGCTAGATAGCCCATGCGAGCTTGCTAGATGCTGCTTTGCTAGCTCAGTGTGAAATGGGCCGAAGGCTGTATCTATACAGAACAGTGTTTTTCAACAGGAAGAATAGGAAACATGAATGCGACAGTCAGATCAACAGTCTTGTTTTGTAAATTTCCTCAACACCTCAACCTGTTGCATCTCTGTCACTGGCTGCGAACATGATGGCATTGGAACTATGAAGACAATCATGAAATATAAACAGTCGTGAAGTGAAAACAATAATGCACTTAGTCAATCATGAACATAAGAGTAATTGTAATGGTGAATGCATTCGTGAATAAGAATGCAGTCACGAACAAGAGAACCATCGTGAAAATAAGGGCAATCGTGAATATGAAGGCATCTAGGACGAATGTGAAGTAATTTGAAACGTTAAGGCGGTTGTTATTATGAAGGCAGTCGAGAACATGGCAGCTGCTACGAAAATGAATGCAGTCAGCAAGATAAAACCAATTATGGATATAGAGTTGTGAATGCGAATGCAATCGTGAGTATGATGCACTTGTGAATATGATTGTGCTTGTGAATGTGAAGGCAGCCGTGAATGTGATGGCTACCGTGAATTTGAAAGCGATCATGCATGAATGTGAAAAAAATTTAAAAATGAAGACTACCATTTTTCTGGAGATGAAAGTAATCCTAAATATTATGGTTATTTTTAAAGCACATCCTATCACAAGAATCCAGCTGAGCACCAAAGGGAAGCCCTCAGAAATGAGAAAACCGTAAAATGACGATCCCAGCACACAGAAAAAATGAACTTTAAACGATTTCACGTAAAGAGGCGTTCGATTGAAAGCTTGAATAAATAAGCACACATGCATTCTAGGCTATACTCAGTTTTTGGATGCAAGGCGAAAGAACTCGCATGATTGTATGCGTCTCGATTTCTAGGTTTCATCCCCTGCGATTCCATAACCATTTTTAGGATCACTTTTATCTGCAGAAAAATAGCGTTGTGTGCGTCATTGTGCTGTTTAGTGTCGAGCAATAAAGTGCATACACGATTTCAGTCGCGTTACTTTGTTCCTGAGAGGAACAGACTCAAGCGATAAGTTTGCGTATATTTCAAATGGATTTGAAGAAAATATTTCAGTTTTTGTTCATATCCTCGTAATTTAAACCCAACTGTTTCAATCATGACTGCAGTGTAAATTAACTCAGTGTGAATTTGCATCTATTTCAAGTAGATTTGAAGAAAAAATTTCAGTTGGTTCATATATTCTTATTTGAAACCCAACTATCGCAATCATGACTGCAGCGTGAATTCCATCGTTTACTGCAGTGGGGAGCACACTTATCAGGTCAGCGGGCCGTGACAAGTCTGAGGGCCTCATGTACCTAAACTGAGGGCTGTGCTTCAAGATGATACAACAAATGCAGATCCCAGCACAGGAAATTTAATCGAAAATTGATTCCTGCGCAAGCAACTGACTAGGAAAAATGATCCCTGTGTGAGAAATTTAATGGGATAAATAATTTCAGTGAAAGCAATTGAATGCGAAAAATGATTCCAGCACTAGTAACTTGAAGGAAAAACAATTTTAGCACAAGTAACTGAATGAAAAAATGATTTAAGCACTAGTAACTTGAAGGAAAAATAATTTTAGCACAAGTAACTGAATGAAAAAATGATTTTAGCACAAGTAACTAAATGAGAAAATGATTCAAGCACTAGTAACTTGAAGGAAAAATAATTTTTGCACGAGTAATTAAACAAAGGGAAAAACGATTCCAACTCAAGAAATTCAATGGCAAAGATGACTTCAGCACAAGCAATTAGACTAAAAAAATGATCGTAATACAAGCACTTAGCGTAAAAATTATTTCAGCCCAAGCAATTCAATGTGAAAAATAACTCCAGCACAAGTTACTCAATAGCAAAAATGCATACATGCGGGCTGCAAGCCGCAGTTTGCCCACGACTGACTTGCTGCTTTGAGAAAACCAGCTACGCTTGCGGTCCTGCTGAAGGCGTGTACAGCATCACCAGCTTATAAAAGAGCAACAAACTTAAAATTAAAGTCTCCCTAAACAACAGAGGCTAATAAAACTAACAACAGCATTGCCAGTTCTATTAGTTCAGTAAACCTTTGTGCTGTTTCAACAAGGGCATAATTAGTGTTTGAGTCTAAAAACCTCATGATTTGAAAATATATTCGAGAGAAAGAAATTTTTTTGGTTCACTAGCTGCGCTCACTTGTAACATCTCAGAAAATAATTTATTTTGTGATTTGAATTTTTTCAAATAACTAAACATTTACAGGTAGTTTCTTGCGTAACATACGTACTATGTAAGAAAACCTTTGTCAGAATGTTTGCGATTACTGGTAAACAAGACTTGTGTATGTGGCAACATGGCAGTGGCAAAATATTTGCAGCATCGCCTATAGCAATATGAGCAACTGAGAAAAAGGGCTTCATTACTATAGTAACAACACACTTAAGCAATGATGGATTATCTATTGCATCTTTAGACTATTTACAGTATCTGTAGATACTATATTTTACAGTCTCTTTAAATCATTTGTATATACTGTATTTTATAGTATCTGTATATTTTCTATAGTACGTGTAGATACTATTTACTATAGTATCTGTAACGTATATCTCAAAGTAACACAAATACGGGTTTGTTTGGAGACATATGGAGTTCTCAATATACTGATGTTCGGTACTATTTTTATGGAAGAAGATCAACTGTTGTTTCTGCGCACAGACGAGAACAATACATGTAAGCACCACCTAAGTTAAAACCTTTACCAGACGAATGGAATTTAACGTCACAGACTCATAGTTCCCTCACAAACATTTAGGTATCCACCATTGCCTGTACACCTTGCATCGATATTGCACTAGTTGAATTGCGCTGATGAAAGTAAACGATAGAGAAAAGAGTGAAACAAAAGTGACCAAAAGCTGCTGGTATAAGTCTGAGTTAGATGAACTGTACTTAATCTTACCAATAAAAATATGCTAATCTCGTAGACAAAGACTACAGCGTTGCCATGCCAATGGAGATTAAAAATGCTTGAACAAATTATAGATGGAATGAGATTAGGAAATGTTATCAATAGGTTATTTTATCCTATGCTCGTATATACCATTTAAAATGTATGTATTTATGGTATCACACCAACATCAATAACTCACACTGGAGTATCTCATCGCAATGGCAGCAACTCCAACAACGCCAACAACAGTACTCCCTTCAACACCAGCAGCTGCTCAGATCAGATGAACTCGACCCTTCAACAGCACCAACAGCGGTCGTCGGACGCCCTTTCAGCACCAACAGCTGCCACCAACGCCAGGCGCGGCCTGTTGATCAATAATACCTAACAGCAGGAGCTATTGATCAGTTTTGCCGGGAGGGAAATGTTCCCACGCACGGACCTTCCATTCACGTCTCCCTCGTGTCGATCGATCGTCCATACCGCGCACGTGCGCCCAGACGGTCGCTTTCACGAGACAAACAATGCTGGCCGGATGACTCCATTGTTGCCGCCTAACATCAAAAAAGTGCGGATCAAAGTAGCGAGAGTGAGACACAAGTTGAGTAATTTTGTGTCGTGCCGTTAATTTGCAACCTAATGAATTTCAGAGCATCGTACAGAGCTTGCAGCCGCTGTGTGTAGCTCAACCAGCCGCGCTCCCGCGTCTCTCGGTAATGAATCATGGCCGCCCTCCAGCGTAACGAGGGTCGTAAGCCACTCAAGTCTCAATATTAAACACGAGCCTCCACGGTGGTGTGGTGGTAAACAACACCGCCGAGTTACGACTCACGTATATCATGAGGTACTAAATTCAAGTTAAATCTTTCGACTCTCACCAAAAATTATAATAGTTGGCTGTCATCATAGTTCATAGGTATTTTCAGCAGAGAAATTCATACTTAAGTACCCGGACCCGGGGAAATTCATTCATGGGTGAGTGCAAAGACAAACTGGGGAATTATTGAATTTTCTTACGCTTATATAATTATGTAAGGATGCCAGACTATATCAGGACTTGTCTTCATGGCGCAGAACTAGACATGAATAAATTCTGCAGCAGGCAGACTTAGCTTTTCATTAAGCGTTCAAATACAGACGCAGACGGTAATGAACTGAAACTCCATGAGCATGGATTTGAATCTCTCAAAATTTACTACTAGCCTGTGCCAGCCAAGGCTTCATCTCTCTCAATAGCACCAGTTCTCATATTTGCTGAAGCGATGTAGGGAGACCTAAATTAAATAAACGCTCCCATGGAGGTATGGCGTATTACTCCGGACGAGATCTCTGTCGATGAGAGGAAGGTCTTATGTAGGGAAATCTTTAGCAAAATGAGGGGAGATCTTTATCAGAATGAGGGGAGACTTTTATCAAAATAAGGGGAAACCCTTAGCCCTGTTTGAAAAATGGCTCTAGAAAGGAAACTCGCTCGACCTTTGAGCTCTTGTTCAGAGTTTTGGATGCTCGACTTTATCGACGAAAAATTGTTTCTGTCTCAAGTCTCTGACCCAGAACAGTTGAACGCTGGGAAACATTGTAACTATAATGCAAAGTGATTTTTACCTGTAATTTAAATTTTGTGAATCATAATTTTAGGAGTTATAGCCTAAAGAAAGACATCGTAAAATTACAGAATTCATGATCTGGGTTACTATCACTTACCACTAAACGATAACCAAATTTGGTGAACAGCAATTATGATAAACAGAACACGAATTTCGGGAAGCTATATCACGCATCATGCAATGCACGGGGAAAAGTCGAGTCCATCATACCAGAATATGAGAAATTACAACCAAGTTGGTACCTCACTCCACTTGCCTTGGGATGGGGGTGGCGAAGTAACCTCGCATAGATAAATTTCCTTCTATTCGTAAGGTAAGGAATGCTGAACGACTGACATTCGTATATCATCAATATTCAATGTTCAAAAGAAAGCGAGGAGCTGGCCATGAATTCTTTATTTGAGCTCAGCGACCTCGTCAAGTGTGTAGGATAAAAAGTGTTCTTGCTGCAGTGCGGCAGCGTCTCGATGAAGTGTCAGAAGAAGATCAACGGATACGCGATGATGGCGTGAAAATTTTATTACGTTTTACATTTCACAAGCATCCGTGCGCGGCCTTGTAAAAACGTAACGAAGATGAATTTGTGTTGTTGTGATCACGTATGTTAATGATGGTTGTTTAACAAAGAAACTGTACAGCTGCCTGCAGGACAAAGAAAGCACTCACAATCTACAGGTCACTCCAATTTTGTAATTGCCTTCTCCGGAAAGATCGAGTCTCCGACTCAGAAAATGCCTCTGTGTTTAAAAATATTACTTCTTCTTATTAGGTTTGGTTACAAAACCCTAATACCTCGATGCATAATTTCAGTTTTCAATGAGTTACATACATGAGACGTCGCAAGTGCCGAATGCACTAAGGCGAGGGACTTACGGTATTGTACTGTAAACTATCAAGCGAACGCTGTAAAATGTTAGCATGCCTCAAATCGTTCTCTGCACTTTGCGCGCAAGGACAAATTGTCACATTCATTGTTGATTTTTATTTATGTTTGGATTGTCAGAAACTTAAAATGAACATAATTCCGAGGAAATTATTATCTTTACTAAAAAAACGTTTCAGAGTCCCTCTTCATAATCAGTTCAAAAAACAAATCGTTAGATCTGAAATAGATGATCAAAGTACAATGAATCGAAGGTATTAAAATACATCATGTAAGGAAAAAACAAAGTATATGTTCTCAAAAAAAACACATAAAATATTGGTCTATAATAAAATTGGGATGTGCTGAAGAGTTTCTACCTATTTACTATTTGCAAAGGGCATGAACTGCCCATATTGTTCAGATCAGGGTTTCACTTATAAATATTTAAGTACTCCGTAGGTTTGTGCACTGCGGAGACACATCAAACACAAGCCTCGATACATGCCCTCAGTTCAGTCTGTTTTCATTTCTCAAACGATTTTCCTCTAGAGTGTAGAAACCGCATGCAAAATTTCTGCATTATCATTCCTGGCAGATTACAATTTTACTTAAACGCATTTCGGCCAGCATCAACAATCAGCAATCTGCATCAAGAATGTAGTATCAACAATACCACACGCATTATAAAACCAAACTTCTTTCTTTACAACTATTTCTTTTCCCCTCATTTCTTTACATTTCTTTCTTCATTTCTTTCTTTACAAAAATTCCTTTCTCTCTTTATTTCCAGAGTTTCAGCATGAATTTCCCAACGAAAGGCTCCTACTCGAGCCCCGACTCACAAGCCGTCATTGTCTCGCGCGACAGCGGCCGCAGTTTAGAGGAGAGGCGTTACTCACCACCCTCCCGTGCTGGGTGCTTGTTTTGTCTGGGAAGTGCCCCCACAGAGGGGGGGGGGGGGG